>CAJHNH020006011.1:0-15765 GCA_905116865.2 Candidula unifasciata
GAGAGGGAAAATAGAAAGAGACAGCGAACACAGAGAGAGATAAGGAGAAATAGGGAAAATAGAAAGAGACAGAGAACACACACACACAGAAGGACAGAGAGGGAGAAGAGAAAGAGACAGCGAACACAGAGAGAGATAAGGAGAGAGAGGGAGAGGAGAAAGAGACAGAGAACACAGAGAGAAAGATAAGGAGAGAGAGGGAGAAGAGAAAGAGACTGAGAACACAGAGAGAAAAATAAGGAGAGAGAGGGAGAAGAGAAAGAGACAGAGAACACAGAGAGAAAAATAAGGAGAGAGATGGAAAAGAGAAGGAGACAGAAAACACAAAGAGAGAACAGAGAGAGAGAGGGAGAAGAGAAAAAGACAGAGAACAGAGAGAGAGAGAGAAGGAGAGAGAAAAGAGAAAGAGAACAGAGAGAGAGAAGGAGAAGGAGAGAGAAGGAGAAGAGAAAGAGACAGAGAACACATAGAGAGAGGGAGAAGAGAAAGAGAACAGAGTGAGAGATGGAGAGAGAGGGAGAAGAGAAAGAGACAGAGAACACAGAGAGAGAGAGAGGGAGAAAGAGAGAGAGGGAGAAGAGAAAGAGACACAGAACACAGAGAGAGAGAGAGAGAGAAAGAAAGAGAGAGAGGGAGAAGAGAAAGAGACAGAACACAGAGTGAGAAAGAGAGAAAGAGAGAGGGAGAAGAGAAAGAGACAGATAACAGAGAGAGAGAGAGAGGGGGGAGAAGGAGAGAGGGAGAGGAGAAAGAGACAGAGAACACACAGAGAGAGAGAAGGAGAGAGAGGGAGAACAGAAAGAGTCAGAGAACAGAGAGAGAGAGAGAGAGAGAGAGAGAGAGAGAGAGAGAGAGAGAGAGAGAGAGAGAGAGAGAAGTCTGTCACAAGCAAGAGAGAGTATCATTATCACCACCCCTGTCAACACGACTATCATTCTCTTCTATTTATTCATAACTGACTCCAATGAGTAGCAAAAAGACGAACCCGGGTCACCCAAACATATAAAGCTTTGCTATCGACTGAATTCCCTTATAGATAAAGAAAAGAATATAAAAGATAATTGAACGTGAACGAATCGAAAAGACAGTGGATAGTGAGCATAATGTTTATGTAATATTTCCTGACAAAAGACTAGGAGTCTAAGAAAAGACCAGCCATTGTACTGCACTGATAGTCGGTTCCTAAGTAAAGTCCGATCAAACTGAATAGCTCCTTGATATCCAGATTAAAAATGCCGCACGTTTTTGGTGTAGAAGAAACCAGGTTGTAAATCGGAAACAGGGGCGATGCCGTAAAGATTATTGCTGGTGGGATGAGCGCAACGATCAAGGGATTTGAGCCTCTTTATAGAAATATAAATAATAATAATTACTATTATAATAATGTGCCAACAGGCAAATACATTTTATGATATATTTGAAATAAAATGAAATCCAGAAGTGAACGAACAATCAGAGCTTTTCGCCAGAGTTTACAGTTGGTGAACGGGAAGAAAAAGAACATGGTCAATTATTGAGAGCTAGGGACATAAAGTTAGTTGCGTATCCTTTACAGGGCATTGCTGAACCAACCACAGCATTTTTTGGCTGTTGTGGTTTTTCTAGGCAAATTTACGTCCTAGTAGTTTGAGAGACATAAACAACCAATGAAAAATGGAATTCGTCAAATGTTGTGTATACTCAACTCTGTTGTATGGTGCAGACATTTGGACAATGAATAATCACTACACAGTCAAACCGAGGGTCTAGAAATGTGTATATACATAAGCATATTTCGTATATCACGGTAATAAATACATTCCAATACAGACGGATATGCAATCAGACAGTTACTGGTGCCATCGGAATTGGAACTCTTCGTTTGCTGCCGAAGATTGGATCAGAGCGCTTATGGGAGTGTACCGAGTGTTATTATGTCGATTCTTTTTTCAACATTCAGTACGGAGTTTCTGGAAAGACTACAAATAAAAAAAGAATTATTGAAAGAAATTAAAACAAGGCACTTGAAATACTTTCGCCATATTAAAAGGCGTAACTCTGTTTTAAAAACTATACTGGAGTAGAAAGTCTAGGGCGAGAGAGCAATATCTAGACAGCGCTACAAGTGGGAGGACAAATCAAGAGATAAACGAGCAGCAATTTGAGAGAGCGTACAACCAAAATACGAGATAGAGCGTGTTGAAGATCTATTGCAGCCAACCTTCAATGCGAACACGGCCCCTGATACGGTTAGCCCACTTGCACATTTGTTTTGTTTTTTTCCAAATAGAACAAGCCTGTATAAAATAACTTGGTAGAGGTGAAGGGTAAGGGGTCTCTGCTCCCACTGCGTAGTGCTTATAGACAGGACACGGCGTGACACTGACCACGTCACCCACCATGTGCCTACTGGACTATGAAATATAGGTCTAGCCCTATATGCCCAATATCCCTAAAGGAGTGAAAAAGGTCCATTACGTTTTTTTTTTCATTTTCTCAATCGACAAGACCTTTTTACCGTTTCAGTTGGAGCAATCTGCTTGCATCCATTGGCATACACTTTCTGCATCTTCTCTTCTCGAATCCCTGTTGTGCCTTTTAGTCTGGTTTTGAAGAGGCACTTGGTTCGGGTTTGTGTGGGTGCTAGATAGATAGTATTAATATTATATATATATATATATGTATCGTAAATAACATGGCATGTATTCTATCCATTGTCTTTCTCTGCTCAATGCTGTTGGGCGTCGCAGGCACGGCTAATGATCAGTTTCCGCGATAGTATGCGCTCGTTAGCTAGCTGCTTAGTGATACTGTTAAGTTTCAGCAAGTTGTTAACTTCATCTGTCCATATTCCACTAGCCCTTCCTCTGCATCTTGATATTTCCACTCTCATGATGTATGCTCTTGCTACCGGTAACGCTGGATTCATTCTGACCAGCTGGTCAAACCATTTCAGTCTTCGCTTTTTAATCAGACTAGGTACAGGGGTTGTCCATACCATTTTAATGATATCTTTATTGCTCTAATTAACAATGCTTAAGGGAAAAAACAAACAGAAAAAGTCTTAACATCGTTGGGGGAAACACTTAGCTCCCCCCCCCCCCCACCCACCCGGATTGATTTTTTGAGTGGTTCTCACGGTGATAGAGCCACCAGGTTTCGGCGCCACTGTGTCACTTTCAGTTAACTGTCGGCTATTCCGGCGACTGCAGCTACATACCTTAAATAAACATTGTTGATGTGCTTACTTTTACGGACCAACAAATATTTCACAAGTAAATATTCTCTCAACGATGCCGTGTAATCAATATTGATATCACGTGGTTCAAATCACTAAATGGAAGGCTGTACGCATATCTTTAGAACACGATTCCGGGGAAACTGTCTAACGATGATAGAAACTCTCTCGCCTGCTTCATTTAATTCTGCCAGTTGATCAGTATTTCTTTAAATGCCTGTATCTACAATTTTGAGGGCGGTTTCGGGCAGGGGAATCTCAGTGGCCAGGAGCGATCTATTCGCATATGTGAGTGGTTTAGACAAAATTAAGCGTTAGCAGGTAATAGGTACACCGGAGAGGATATCACGTGATATGTTCTTCTGGTCGCTTCGCTGGGGGATCTTGAGCAAGATAATTTAGAGCCGTGTGACTAGTGCAGTTGCCACAAACTGTTCAAATTAGGATGGTTAGTGAGCATGTTAGTGAATATCCGTACATTGCCAAGACTTAGTATTAGGTATATGGTGTCAGTCCCAAATACTTGAGTGATCGATGAATGATGAGTTAATATCGCCCCATTTTAACAATCGTATGCTTGTGTATCAAACAGAGGCTATTTTTCAAAGACCAGTCTGCTCCAAAATATTTTCAACAAGATGAAATTTCTCTAACACCCATACATTATACTGTCTATTTTTTAACAAACTAGACAGGTAAACAATATCAAATGACAGTAGCAGTTATTCTTCTTCTTCGCGTTCACCAGATGTAACGCTCGTGGAAGATTCTGGTTATTCGACCATCTCTGGGCTTTAGTCTTGTTCCAGAATTAAGTGCTGCAAGCACATCCGTTTTACAGATTTGACGTGTTTGAATGCAGATTGTTAGTTCCTTGTCTGTCAGGTAGATTCACTATGACTTCGAAGGAAGCCCCCCTGTCACCCCAATCAGTCGACTATTACGACATGCTTATTGTTGATGCAGTGGGTCTATTCTCCATACATTGTAAAACTAGCCAAAATTATTTAACACAAAGCATTTCTATGTTGATATAACACTACGCAAATCTATAATGCCTAAACAAAACACATGCAGACTGGGAATCAGTAACGATCTTAGCAGAAATCACCTGTGTATGGAAAACATACACACTGGGCATCAGTAACGATCTTAGCAGAAAGTACCTGTGTATGGAACACATACACACTGGTCATTAGTAACAATCTCAGCAGAAAGTACCTGTGTGTGGAACACATACACATTGGGAACCAGTAACGATCTCAGCAGTAAGCACTTGTGTGTGGAACACATGCACACTGGGAATCAGTACCGATCTCAGCAGTAAGCACTTGTGTGTAGCTCCATCGGGATTAAACCCATAACAAAATGAATTGTTGATAAAAATAACATAAAATAGAAGAGTGCGTTACGTGCTGCTGATTCAAAGAATCTAATCAGTGAGTTGAGTTGAGTCAATAATTGACATCACAGCACTCAGGGCATTCCCATGCATGCTCCGTCCACGTTTTCAGCAGCCAGCGCAGAGTTCCAATACTGATGGTACCGGTCACAATCTGGTTAGAATTTAATCAATTACAACTGCACGAAAACGATGCCAAAATATAAATGTTACAGCGCTACTCTGATTTTGTTCGTCTTCCATGCTGCTACAATGAGCATTGTTGTATTCTCAAATCAACTCCAGGATGTTTTCGAGAAGACCCAGCGGTGAACTATTTATGAATAACACTATAAAAAGGTGAATTCTTTCAGAAGTGCGAGTCAGTGCGCGGTCAGATGTTCCCGAAGTCAGAATTGTACGGCGTTTGTCTACTCCAAATCTATGCAACTGTGTTATCTCGGCTCTGCTGTATGTAATCACAAGGGCAAAAGCTACCCGCCAGACTACCAAATCTACAAGTCAGATTTAGGTGAGAAAATGTTGCATTATGTCTGTTTTAAGTTTTAGGAACTGGACCCATTTCAAGTAACGTCACAAGTGTAGAGGATAAGGGAATTTAAAACAATGTTTTCCCGTAATTAATTTAAATAATGCGGATACAAACAATTACTACAGAGTTAATTCTGGACACATAATTGACACAGACAGTGCTTTCCGTGTGGTTTACCACACTCCGAACAGGAGACTTTTGAGAATAGGCGAAACTTTAACAATAAAAATCAACAACCCCCTCCTCTGTAAGCAGACGGAATTTATCGTAAATTTGAAGTTACCCTGGTAAGTCGCGTGAGTACGGTGACTTCCGGCGGCCATGAAACACAATGTATCAGAAGAAACTATTTCAGTTGAATTTATTCAGGTTTGGGCTTTATTTTATGTTGATGTAACTCTGTAGTAACGCACCTGATGAGATACAGCGAAATATGCCTGGCAATAAATTGTGCAATGTATTGTTTGTATCCACACTATTTAAATAAGGGAAATATTAAGTGCAGCAAAAATACTGTTGGCAGAAAGTTATATAGAAAGAGATAGGGAGGAAAGAACAGATTGCTACCCTGAAAAAAAATACGAAGTCATTTATATCACACATCAAGAGCAGGTGTAGAAATCTATACCCCCACCGCCCGCTCCCCTCAAAAAAAAAAAAAAAAAGTTGTAATACAAAGGTTCTCAACGCGAGCAGGTCTTCGTAGTAAAACTCGCCAACGCCATGTGTTGTGATTCCATGCTTTCCTATACAAAGAGTCGTCCCCCATATGGGGCACAATTTTTCGTTATTTTGAAGCCCCACTTCTGCTTTTTCCTGGGGGCTGTAGTACAAACTAATGGTTGAACGCGGTTTCTGAGACCTCTCCATGGGTGATCCTCATCCGCATGGTGGCACTTTGTGTCACCGAGTGTTTATCGCTCTGTGTGATGTCCTGGGGGGGGGGAGGGGGGGTAAAATTTACTTACTTACTTACTTCCATGCTTTCCTATAGCACATTGTAATACTATCATCTGGAGCACTGTTTCCCTCGGTGGGTACTGGGACGGTCCAGGGGGGCGGTAGCGGCTCAGAGCAGCGTAACAGAGGCAAGGCTCTTAGTGATTTACATAACCGAGGTTACGAAATATCGTCTCTCGCAAGTCTTCACAAGTCTGCCGGGAGATATATGGAACCAATGCTCATCGATGACATTGCTGTTTGGACGGCCACTGAAAACACTAAAACAGCATTCTGTCAGCTTCAAAAGTCAATGGAGAAAGTAGAGAACTGGGTAAAGAATTAGGGTCCAACACGTTCATTGACATGTTTGTCTTTTCAGACGATAGTGTTAAAATGTGTTATATCGGTTAGTTGCGTATCCTTTACAGGACGTTGCAGAACCAACCCCAACAGCCCCTGGCTGTCAAATTTTGCGTAGTTTGCCATTGCTTACTAGACGGTCGGCTTCTTTGATACCACTGTCGAAACCAACTCATGGCGCATGGCCCGCAGCTGGGATAGAATCCGGCATCCCGGCATTGCGAAGCGTTCGCATGGACTTAGCCACAGAGCCGACAGTGTGTTATATACATGCATATAAATCACGGCCAGTTTGAGCCATGGATGAAATTCATCTTCTCTAGAGCACAAAAACTAGGCATTATTGTAGTGACCAGGTGTTGCTCATGCAGAAGGATTTCTCCAATGGCCTGCCTTGTTTACTCAACAGCAAAGGTGGCACCAATACTTCCGGAACAAAGCACGCTACAAAAACTGCCACATCAAAAGAGCAACGTTCTGTCTGTCCGCGTGTCGGAGCTTCCATCATAGCCGAACAAGGCTACCGGTCTGGTCTGCCCTGCCATAATTGTTTTCAGAATTCATTTCCTCGTCCTAGCATTAGTAGTGTTGTTTTCTCCCCGATGTATTTCTCCAACTGAAATCGTTGGCACAATGCGAAATGTCAAGTTAGGTTACATCGTTCAGCATTCCGTAATAACAGAGAAAATACTGCGACCACAATCATAAGGAAGCCCGGTCATATCAGTCGAAAACTAAAACTTAGAAGACTAGTTAGAACAGTATATTTTCGCTCAGCACACAAAGAAATGTGATTCCTAATGTTACCAAATCAACCAATATCACGAATGTAGCCACATTTTTGCTGGAAAAAAAGAGGGCGGGGAAGGGGGGGGGGGGGGGGGGAGAGGGGTGGATTACAGTAGATACGAAGCTCACCTAGAAGCAAATCAGGAAAAAAAAAAATCCAATTTAATCAACAGGTATACAAGGGTTTACTGCAGGTAAAACAAAAACTGGATGGCAAAAGCAGCTAAAGCGAACTGGTCAAACCTATCTTCTTTCTTCTTCTTCTTCTTCTTCTTCTTCTTCTTCTTCTTCTTCTTCTTCTTCTTCTTCTTCTTCTTCTTCTTCTTCTTCTTCTTCTTCTTCTTCTTCTTCTTTTTCTTCTTCTTCTTCTTCTTCTTCTTCTTCTTCTTCTTCTTCTTCTTCTTCTTCTTCTTCTTCTTCTTCTTCTTCTTCTTCTTCTTCTTCTTCTTCTTCTTCTTCTTCTTCTTCTTCTTCTTCTTCTTCTTCTTCTTCTTCTTCTTCTTCCTCTTCTTCTTCTTCTTTATGTCCTCTTTTACCGCTTTGGGTGTCGAGGGAGATATAAGGTCCTGCTTTGTGCTCTTCTGGCTGCTTCGACCATAGACCCATTGTGATACTGTAGAGTTTCTTTGATGTAATCTTCTCATCTTGTTCTTGGTCTGCCTCTTGATCTACGTCCTTCTCGTATTTTGGTATATGCCGTGAATGGTCTAGCATCAGAGTGTATTATCTACAAGTGGGCAAACCATTTGATTTGCTGTCTTTGTGTGTAATTTAAATTTGGTTCTATGCAGACTTTATCTCGTATGACCTCATCCCTGATTTTATCTCTTCTCGTCACTCCGACAGTCTTTCTCAAACACCACATTTCCACATTATAGGTAGGCATAAAAACACTGACCGACAGATAACGAAATCTTTTATCAATTATCCACAGATTACTACGCAGAAATTATGGGGGCGTCTGAAAACTTTACCTACACAGAGTACACGCCACCTTACACGAAGTCAGTTACTGTCAACCTCCTCAGACAAGTCTCTATAAGCAACTGTAGCCTCGGAGTCAGCTACGGACTTACCGAGGAGAATCATTTATGGGTTGACCTTGGGTGTCGGGCACAGTTTGCCATTGGTGTCTGATTACAAATGTCATGGCTGTCTTAGTTAACCCAGTGATTCGTTTTGTTTGTGGACAGCCTGGACAAGAAGCAGAGCCCAGATGAAGATTTACAGGAGGCAACATCCAGTGTAAACACGTCTCCTGAATGGATGATTCATAAAAAGTATGAGTATATTAATGATGTTTCAGGCACTGCAGTGGAACAAATACAGTGGAGAACAGTAGATGAATGAATTTGATCGTGTAGGGGAAAAGTGTCGGCTCTGTGGCTAAGTCGATGAGAACGCTTCGTAATGCCGGGATGCCGGGTTCGATCCCAGCTAGGGGCCATGCGTCTTGCGTTGGTTTCGACACTGGTATCAAGAAAGCCGACCGTCCAGAGGCAATGGCAAACCACTGGACGTAACTTTGCCTATAAAAACCACACAACTGAGAGGGGCTTTTGGGGTTGGTTCTGCAACGTCCTGTAAAGGATACGCAACTAATCTAGGTGAACAGTAATAAGGTAAAACTTCGATTAACCGTCACTCATTTAACCTGATGTTTTTGTTATCCGTCACGGTCTTTTAAAAAAATACGTCAGCATCAATAAACAAAGAAAAATATTTTAACTGTCCATGAATTACTTTTTACACAATACTTACAAAGCCGAATGTAATTATACTGTACTATGAAACAATGATATAAAAATGAATCGACTGGTTTGTAATTCAAGAGGAGACAAATGCAACACAGATCCTACTTTTGCGTATGAAACGGTCGCCGTGCAGAAAGTTCGAGTGTCAAAGACACGGAAGGAGCTGACAGATTAAAGTAATGTAGGTTCCAAGCATAAGAATACATTTCTATAGTTACTACTCCTGTACTAAAGTTCATATCGATCTTTTCCTAAAATGAGATACAATATGTATGTATTTACGTTTTTTACCCCCTTTTATTTTCGTTTCAAATCCGCAGTAAGATCCCGTTACTATACGTATGTGTTAATAGACTTTCGTTATCCGTCTATTTGGTTTTCTGCCACAGCACCAGTACGGGCAGTGACGGTAACTGGAAGTATTTTTTGTATAATCAAAATGACAGTCGCGAGTAATGATGGCTTAGAAACGGCAAAGAAATGCCGAAACAGATGTTTGTTATATGCGTTAAATATTTCACTTGCCTATTCATGTAATTCTTTCCTTAACTTAATCTTTATTCTCGGCCATCTCCACAACCGCTGTATTTGATTAATTGTGTTTCCATGAAATACGACATATTCGTGTTGTGTCCCCATTTGTGAGGTTCCGATTGGGATTCATTTTAAAAGAAAAAGCTCGACCACGTCCAACCTGCTGTTAGCCAGCCGAAGCTGCCAACAGTCTCCGGTTATATTTGTGGTCTGGTTTATTTGTGCCACTTTCGTGGCTAAAGTTCTGGTATTTGCTCCAGCTCTTTGATCAGTCCTTCTTCCTTTATCTACAAGGTCTCAGACTGTTTTTTACATACTCTGTCCCTTTGTGAGACGCAATTTTTCCTTATTTTGAAGCCCCACCCTGGCTGTTACCAGAGGCTCTAATATAACGTAAACTTTGGGTTGAACAGGGTTTCTGGGACCTGTCCTCGGGTGATCCTCATCTAAATGGTGGCACTTTGTGTCATCGGGTGTTTATCGCTTCATGTGATGTCCTGGTGAAGTAAAACGTCAGTCAGTCAATTAGTTTGATTTACCTATTACCCGCTTTTTTTCCGCCCCTATAGTAGTATTACACACAAGACACGGAACCACAAACACACCACACGCACAAACACAAACATACACACACAAACACATACACACACATGTGTATGCATAAAAAACATTAGACAGGTCTCACTGTTAAACTTGTTTAAACTTGTTTTTTAAAAATGTTTTTGTCTAACTTTCGAAAATATTTTTGCCCCCATAATAATATTTACTCGCTGAACAGTCATGTTTTACTAACATTAAATTGTGTAGTATAGTAGGCGCCATTTAAAACAGCCAACTGTTTTTGGAAAAATCATTCCCTTTCCTTTAGACCCTACTGTGGCAAAAGCTCAACTGTTTTTTTTTTTAAAACCCACACACAGATTTACACGCATTGTCGGTTGATATCTGATCAATTTTTGCAAAGCGGAAAGAACAATAGATTCCATATAGACTTTACCGGAGACAAGGTTGTGCACACTTTTACAGCTTTCAAAAACAGCTTTCAGCAAACTCCACATGATGTATGAAACTGGAAAACATGTTAATGCATTTTTCAGCGTCTTTGATCCAAATCACAGCTGTGTTCAATATTTCCCGTATCTTGTAGGAAACGTGCGGGATTATGTTGATTATTTCAGGATAGAAATGACTCATGACATGGCCACCAGGCAACCGTGACATCCGTTTAGTTTGCGTTTCGTGTGTCCTTGGACATTGGGATTGACGTGAGTTCAAAAAATACAAGGTCTTGTTTGATTAAAGGGTTAGTTGACACGAAGTTAGGGTGGGTAATTAGTGGGCTGTTAAAATACAATAAAAGTCGCTTCCACAACCATTATCGGGAGTCTCGGTAGACTAGTGGTCGAATGATCCTGGGTTCAAATTCAATTTATTCAGAACTGATCTTAGCCTTCCAGTGTAACTAGCCTTAAATGACTATTGTGTAACGTACTAAGAAAAAAAAATGGCGGCTGCTGGGTTGATGACACCCGGTGATTGCAGGATTGTCTATGGCAATGTAAGTTTTATGTGTGTATTATCAATCAATCAGGTGCCGTCTCCACAGTGAAGGTTGGCTGCAATGGATCTCAAACACGTTCTGTCTCTTGTCCTGGTTGTACACTCTCTCAGACTGCTGCCCACCTATCTCTTGATGTTGTCCTCCCACTTGTATCGTTGCCTACCCCTTGCCTTCGAACTTTCCCTCCAGTATGGTTTTTAAAAGTATATTATGTCTTTTAATGTGGCCAAAGTATTTCAGTTGTCTATTTTTGATTTCTTTCAATAATCCTCTTTTCATTTATAGCCTTCCTAGAACCTCTGTATTGGACTGCTTTTGTTTCCATGACACACTACCTATTCTTCTGTATACCCACATCTCCAGAGACACAATTCGATTTTCTAGTTGCTTGTTCATTGTCCACTTTTCTGCACCATATAGCGGGACTGTGTATACACACAATTTGACGATTCTCAGCTGTCACAACTTGGGCATCTTACTGAAGGCAGTTTTAGCCATACCCATTCTCCTTTTTTGATTTATTTGTATATAAAATTCTGTAGACAATCTACATTCTTTGGTAATGTCATGAGAAGACGACAACTAGAGTAAAACATGAGAGTGGGTGAGCGAGAGGGGGGAAAGAGGGAGACAGAGAAAACATACTGGACGGTTTGACACAATGGCATGGAAGATCGCCTGGGACTGAACTAACTGAAAGTACATGATACAGAAGTTTGTGAATGGACATGACTTTTAACGCCACACAGCATGGGCTCTAAGAGGAAGAAGACTAACGTGTGGTCAATATCTCACAGGCAGCCTTTACTTCCAAGAAATTTTCTTTTACCCATTTCATATTAGGTCGACCTGGAAGCCAAGGTCGGTTATAAAAATCTGGCTTGCTGAGATTCGAACATTGTTCAACTAAGTCGGCAAGTAGCCACGCTAGCTGTTATACTGCCAACACGTCTGTATTGCTAATAAGTCCATCTTATTATATAACTTCAAGTCGCAGTTCAGATCCAGCGTCGGTGTTCTGTGGAACCATTTAACTTGTTCTATGGGTTTTCTAGGTCCTGGAACTGTGCTAATTGCACTTCAAAAGCTGATATTTGTTTTTTGATAAGACTTAATTCAACAGTTCTTAGCTAGCTATTTCTGATATCAAAGGTTATAAACGTATTATGTCTTGGCTATAGAGATCTGTCGTCAATGGCTTAAGGGTTTTACAGGCAGCCTAATAACGCCGACATTCAGGGTTAGATTCTGAAGACACTTTTGCGATGCTTTTGAAAAAGGTTGGAGTGTCACCCTTAATGACAAACTACTGAACGTAAAATGTCCTAGTAAAAAACCAAACTTCCAACGGGGTAATGAGAGAGCTGACCAGCTGGTAAATAATGCTCCAATGCAAATGGTAAGAAGCATCGACAAATCTTTTACGGACTAGTTTAGGGGATAATGGCAAATCTTTCACGCTAACACTACTACGTGACCGATGAGTTAGGATGGTGAAGTACGACATCTTCGACGTAAAGACAGGTGATACTATAATTTACTCCTCATGGAAACAATCAGTCGAGGTACCTTGGAGTCGCTGCTGCATCAGAGGACTTAGCACTCTTTGATGCTCAATGTGTAAAGACCTTGATTATAATAACATAACAAAAACTTTTAACAAAAGGCTATGGTTCAGTTTAATGTGTTCAGTTCTGTTGAAATGTCGTTATAAACGGGTTTATGGTAATTTTGATAATAGTATGAGCGTCGACGGTGCAGTCCCAGGGGCAAACAAGGAAGGTATAATTGCCTAGTAAAACAACTAACAGCCAATACATGATTGGGTGGGTTTACAACGCCCTGTAAAACATTGAGGCTGTTTACGTTTACTGTCAGTCTACTGACAATGTCTGTATTTGAACCATTTTATTCCTGTGTCGGGATACTTATTATTGACTGCTTTTAAAATAATTTCCTACTTACATATTTACAAATGTGTTACACACACACACACACTCACACACACACGCACACAGACACACACACACACAAGGAGTTACGGTGAATTAATTGAGAAATAATTCAAATTAAACTAATTCAGTAAATTTGCTGACTGTAATGCGCCAATAAGAATTTACTCTGAAAGCAAATACAAGTAATGTTGTAATGTTACCAGTATGTCTAAAATTGTATTGAACTGGTTGACAGTATTGCAGTATTAGTATATTTATTTGAAATTGTAAGCTTCGTGTGAATTGTGTTGACAGCTACTCAAGTGATGCTACCATTTTTGTGAGTTATGACGATGTTATATGTGTGAATGCGTTCATTATTTTGTGTAGGTGAATTGACTGAGAATATACGTGTGTAAGTGTACTGACAATTCTGCAAATGTGAATTTATGAAAACGTTGTATGTGTTAATTTGTGACCCTGTTAAATTGTGAGAGTGTTAGTTGTATGAATTTGTAAAAGTGTTTCATGTGTGAATTTGTGACAATGTTACATGGTGTAAACTGTAAAAATGTTACATGCATTAACTTGTGACCATGTTGCAAGTATGAATTTGTGAAAATTTTAAATGTGTGAATTTATGACAGTTTTAGCTGCATTCATTTGTGACAGTGACAGATGTGTTAGTTTGTGACAATGCGAGATGTGTAACATCTGTTTCATGTGCGAATTTATTTACAGCATGTTTAATTAGGAGGATGATCACAGTTTTACGTGTGTGAATTTACTGGCAATGCTACATGCATTGGGAAAACCGGACAACAATATAAATAGACTGTCTTTGCACTGGAACCCACTGGGGCATAGGAATAAAGGGAGGCCCAAAAAAAAAAAAAACATGGAGAAGGGAGCTGGAGAATGCAATCAGAAAGGTGGGGAGGACATAGGGAGAGCTGCCTGCGACAGCAAAGGATAGAACAACTTGGCGGCAGTTGGTTGAGGGCCTATGCTCCATTGAGGGATAGAAAAGCAGAAAAAGAAGAAGCTACATGCGTAAAGGTGTCAACAATTTTACATTTGCGGATTTCTGACAAAGTTACATTGTGATTGTATTGAGATATTTCATTCATAAATGTTCTAACAATTATACATGTTCAAATTTCATTGAGAATTTGCATGTATTAATGTAACGACAATTTGTGATAATGATATCTGTGTAAGTTAATTGCTAATAATGCGAAAGTAAATTTAAAGAAAATAATATTACATAACATCTTAAAAAAACAAAGTCTTATTCTTAGTATTTTTAGGGAGAAGGCAGAAGAAGAAGGCGTGGGCAGAGACCAAAAGAAAGTATAGATATATTATCTTAGAACTATTTTTTTTAATTGTATTTTTATTTGTGCAATTTTCTTCCATATGCTTCAAATGTTACTTGTGAGTTGATATTCATATTTTTCCGTGTGGATTCAGGGACCCCATTGTGAGAAGAACAATCATAGACCCACTGCTTCCACAACAAGCATGTCGTAGGATTAAACTAATTAGGGGCAGCCTTGCAATACGTGGTTCATCTGCCCGAAGGGCAGGAAACTACACATTTTTACAGACACGCCAGATCTGTGAATGTGCATGCACAAGTCAACTTCTGGAATAGGAGATATGTTTAAAGGTGGAAGAACACTCGGAACATTCCGCCGGAGATTCAGCCGGTGAACGCGGAGAAGAAGAGCATGAAAGAGTAGAAGAAGAAGAAGAAGAAGAAGAAGAAGAAGAAGAAGAAGAAGAAGAAGAAGAAGAAGAAGAAGAAGAAGAAGAAGAAGAAGAAGAAGAAGAAGAAGAAGAAGAAGAAGAAGAAGAAGAAGAAGAAGAAGATGAAACAGAAGAAAAAGAAAAAGAAGAAGAAGAAGAACAAGAAGAAGAAGAAGAAGAAGAAGAAGAAGAAGAAGAAGAAGAAGAAGAAGTGTGACAATACGCTCGGTGACTCCAGAATGTCTTTCCTCAACCTACTTTTATTTCTTTGTATTTTGAAAGTATACAGGAAAATAGGGATTTGGATACATCCTTAATGACGACCACATCACACCTTTAATTCTCCTGGACCGTTGGTCATATCAAACACTACAACTTTTTCCCAGATGTTAAGTGTTAAGGTACAGAGATAAGACTGACCAAGCAGACTTACTGACTGGAGATTTACACACCATCTGTTGGTGTCAGATATTTTATCTCCTAGCCAGACTTTTAGGAGCAGCTAAATCCGGCTAATTGTGGTTAATTCCCCCTGAGGTTACCTAACTCGACGGCAGGTCCGACGGTCACTATTGACACAGTTAGCGGAAAGTGTTGGCAGAAGAATTGACAAAGTCGGATTTTATTGTGATGACAGGTCAAGTAGACTGGAGGTGTGACTAGGCCTATTAGCTGGGACCAGCTTAATTGAACCTGTAGAATGTGAGCGTGGGAATGCAAACAATTGTTGTACAGTCACTGACTGACAGGGAATATACACCCACAAGGGAGGAGCTGTGATATCCCTTAATAAGAATGATTTTAGGCGTAATGTAGGAGGAGCTTGATAAAGTTATAAAGGGGTGAACTATAGGTCTGGTAAATGAGATCCTGTCGAGCACATGCCATCTGTTGGGCTTAACCTAAGCTTGAGACAGAACTTTTGGCATCGTGGTTTCATTTTTTCCAGGTAAGATTGAAATTAGGTTCCAATCTATATTTTTATGAT
>CAJHNH020006012.1:0-15753 GCA_905116865.2 Candidula unifasciata
AGACAACTTATCCGTGACAACAGCACCAGCAGCAGCAGAAGAAGAAGAAGAAGAAGAAGAAGAAGAAGAGAAGAAGAAGAAGAAGAGAAGAAGAAGAAGAAGAAGAAGAAGAAGAAGTGATGTCTAACCTTATAGCAGGAATACAGAGAGCAATGTATAAACATGATACGCCTCTGACTGCTAGGAAAAAATCATTAACCAACTTGATAAAAATATATTAACAAGATTTTATTTCTGGGGTGACAGATACAACAAATAATTAATCAACTTGAAAGATAAATATATGACCCACATTATTGACCCTTTGAACTTCAGGATTAACACCTGTGCTAGAGGGGAATGAGACAATGGTGGGAGACTAATGAGAAAGTGATGAGAGAGTGGTGTAAAGTGGTGAAAAGCGGTGAAAAGCGATGGAAAGCGGTGGAAAGCGGTGGAAAGCGGTGGAAAGCGGTGGAAAGAGGTGCCACCAGTATACCTGTTTTGAGCATCCCCTACTACTTGCATCTATTCGTCGGTATGTCACTACATCTATCTATTCGTTCGTCGGTGTGTAAATCAATCTATTCGTCCGTCTGTCACTACATCCATCTATTCGTCTGTCTGTCCCTACATCCATCTATTCGTCCACCCAATGAGTTTATCCATCTATTCTTCCGTCTATCAGTACATTCATCTATTATTCCGTCTGACACTACATCCATTTATTCGTCCGTCTGACACTACATCCATCTATTCGTCCCTCTGTCACTACATCAATCTGTTCGTCCGTCTGTCAGTACATCCATGTGTTCGTCTCTTACTTTGCTTGCTTGCCTGCTTGTATATTTAGACCGTTCCCAGTTGTTGTTTTCTTTGTTTCTTATTGGACTTTTCGATCATGTTTGTTTTACTGAAAGAAGTTTTGAAAAGTCTGGCTCCTAATAATCTAGTTTTAACTTTATTCACTCCCACCTCGAGCCCGACGTTTGTAGGTCAAATCCGCACCTAGTCGAATTATTTCAAAATCGACCTTGGCTTCCGGTTCGACCCAGCCTAAAAATGAAACCAAGGTAAAGTGCTCTTAAGTAAAGTCGACCGGTATGATGTTGACCATATCACTAACCGAATGCCGTCTGGTTTATAAAATACCGTTCCAGCTAAGCACTATTTGTCCATCATCATCATCATCATCATGTAGTAGGTCCTTTGCAGAACGTCGCTCTCATCACAGTCTGCATGAAAGAACTGGGCCTTTTGACAGCTCTCCCGCCTCATGCACTTTCATACTCATACTATTTGTCCAGTAGGTTTAAATATCAAATGCCTAGTAAAAGGTCTTTTCCCTGTTACTTCAATTGTCTTCTCTTCTACAGTCGTAATCACTGCCAATGTATCTTCATCCAGACAGTCGAAGTATGTACATAACAGTAAAGACCGTTATCATAATAATACTATCCGTCTTTAAGGTTATACACTCTAGAGGGGAAAAAAAGTTGATCGCATTTGCATCCGTGAAGCTCCAAGCATAAGTAAACCCTAATAGCATTTACAGAAAACTTTCTTGTAGCCGTAGCGTTGCGTCTTTAACGGATTTTCTGACCAGTGCCCGGCTTCTGACCTTCTAAGTCGGTTTCAGTAAACACTCTGATCGCTACCCACCCCGCTTCTGTCATGTTCTACATATATCAAGGGTGCAGTATCTCGTTAGCTTATTTCCCCTTGGGAGCCCAACCACTTTCGAGAAGTAGAAGCCGCGTCATCTCAGGTTACTTGCTGGCCTGTAGGGGAATTGATGCAAGTTGTCTTTGTTGCTGCGTTCAGTTGTCAAGCAAATGAATGTCTGGTCCAACTGTACTGTTGAGGCCTATAAGTATGTCACGTGCTTCGTCGTGCCGGGGTGCTGAGTTCGATCCCAGCTGCAGGCGATTTGGCCGGAGACCGTCTTGGTTGGTTTCGACAATGACCGTCTTGGTTTTTTTCGGCAATGGTACCGACAGCTGACCGTTCAATTGCACTGGCAAACTACTTAACGTAAAATTTGCTTAGTAAAACTACAACAGCGGCGGAGGGGTTAGGCTCACGCCGCGGATCGGAAGGTTGTGGGTTCGCTACTTGGCAGAACCGGACTTTTTTTTTTCAAAAATGACCTTGGCACCTAGGTCGACCCAGCAGTGAGTGGGTACCGGGCGCTGTCCTGGGAAGTAAAACCAGCGGTGTGATGCTGACCACATTACCCATCTTGTGCCGATTGGTCTATAAAATATAGGTCCAGCCCTATATGCCCTATACGCCTAAAGGCGTGAACAAGTGTCTTTTACTGACTTTTTAAAACCACAACAGCCAATAAGGTTGATTTTGCAACGTCCTGTAAAGGATTCACAACTATCTTTACAAATTTGTATTCTATGTTTGCCGGTCGTCCTACCTGTCGGCAGCTCTCCGATTCCGCCCTAAGTCTATCCTTCCACCCGTCTAAAAGTCTCGTCTTTCTCTTATTCTGTCAGTCCTTTCTGTCTATTTGTCCAAGTCTACCTACCTGTCTGTGCGTTCTTCTATCTGTTCCTTTCGTCCACCTGTCGTCCGCCATTGTGTTCGTGACATTGTCTTACCATTCTGTCTGTCGTCGGCCAGTATATTCATGACATTGTCTCTATACTTGTTTGTCTGTCTGCTTGTCTAGCTATATCTTTATCTCTCAGACTGTTGTTTTAATTTTAATTAGCGACGTTGTAAAACATCCTACACGAAAATTGTAACCTGTGATTTTCTCAACTTCTACAATGACAATTCGGACTCCTTGGCTGCTGTTTGGACTCACAATCGACGTCTCCTTATCCAGGCATTTAAAACTTATGCATGACAAAAAAGACAGTAATTACTTTAATATTAACCACCATAAAACTCACACACTGGACAAGATAAAAGAGTAATCCTATTTGTATTCGCGACACTATAATCCCTATCTTAGCCCTAACATAATTTTACATGACTATCCTGTACTATCCTGTACCTGTATCTAGGCTTCCTTAAAATTTTTATGTTGAGCAGTGACCTTTTTTTCGACTTTTTAATTCGGTCTCAAGAAAGACTTCTCTTTTCAATCAGAGATTCGAATCGTTTAAAATACAAGAAAGACAGCAGTCACATTAAAGCTATCCTCACGTTACGTCACACTTAAAATTGCACTTGAAATCGCTCACCTGGATATTCACACGTGAGGATGCTGGCGTAAAGGGTAATGAGCAAGCGGACCAACCGGCAAGCAAGGCTCCAATCCCTGTGGGAAGAAGCATGGACAGAGCAGATATCATCAATTGTACGACTGGGCTAGTGGATAATCACGACTCTCTGACACTAACACGATTGCTTGACATGGGAGTAAGGCATAGTAAAGCACGTTTATGCTGTCTTCGAGGCCAAGACAGGATAAATTATAACTGAACTCTCATGGGAACAATTAGTACCTTGACTTGGCTACTGCATCGGAGGACTGAGCCCGTATGGGAAGAGCCAATGTGCAGTGACGACGAATGGGATAACATTACGTCATATTCTCTGAAAGGGGACAACAATTTTTTATTCAGGGAGCTCCAAGCCTACCTCAGCCCTAATAGTATTTACATACCACTTTCCTGTTGCCGTAGTTTCGCTTCCCTAACTGATTTTAATTTCAATGTCCGGCTTTAGACTTTCCAAGTTGGTTTCAGTAAACACCCCGATGACACATACTAAGTATCTAGTGAGCCCAATTTCTCCTTGAACGTTTAGTCGTTTTGGGGAAGTACAAGGCATGTCATATCACGTTACATGCTGACCTTTGGGGTCCTTGAGCAAGTTATCTTTAGCGATGCGTTTAATTGCCAAGCAAATGGGAGTCTGGGTTAACTATACTGTTGGTTTGTAGATACGTAACGTTACATAAATGTAAGTGATGTTGTGTCTATTTCTACGTCTTTTTACCCATCTGTTTACCTGCATGTCTGCCAGGCTCTCTCTCCTCCCCCCCCCTCCCTGTCTCTCTTTCTCTTCCTAACTGTCTGTCTTCTCTCCATCCAAACAATCGACACGGAACAATAATCCTCACAGTACAACAATGCATGCGTAACAGTCCACATAAAACCACAATCAACAAACTAAAACAATCCATACAGAACAACCACCAGCGCAGTTCAACAAACTTCAGAGTTCATCGGCCTGCATAGGAAAACATTCCACATAGAAAAACATTCTCCCTAGAAGAACACATCGCCTAGAACAACAGTCCACAGATAGCAACATTCCTCATATAAAAGACATTCAACATAGAACAATATCACACAGAAAACAACAATCTTTACGGAATAACTTTTCACTGACAGCAAAACCCACACAGAAGAACAATCCATGTAGAACAAGCTCCACACATCCAAACAATCGATACACCACACTAATCCACACATAGCACCGATTCACACATGATAGTAAGAAGAACACCACAATGGAGCATGCACAGCAGAAGTCCACCGATCATCAGTAGAAAGGTCCATAGTCGACGGCTGTTTCGACCCATTACTTCCTATACAATCTCAAAAGATAGGCTGACCTGGTTCATGAAGCTAGGCCTTGGACATCCCCTGCTGCACTTTATCGGACCTTCGGACAGGGACAAGACGAAATGGTAACTTTGCAACAGGTGTTGCTAGATTTGGTGTAATATTTTGTTGCTGAAGTAGCAAATTATGCGACTTCCTTCACGACCAGAGTGACAAACTTACGTCTGGTTCATCGGACAGTTGTTAGACTTTGGAAATTGGCAGAGAGATACTGGCAGATATGTATCAGTCAAATTGCCTTTTTAGGAATGAAAATCTCTTTTCTATTAGAAGCTCGGACCACACTACCGAGGCCTATCCACCACCACGTTAGGTTGCGCCCATAGCCAGCTCACTTCTTCCAGTTGTTTTTGTGCTCGTTTACGCTATTTTCATCTCACGCCCAGCTGCTTCAGTACATTGTATGTGGAGGTAGGGATCAGCCCTTTTGTGCCTACCTCGACGGCGAAGATTTTTACTATGTAAGCTTCATATCCCCTTGGCCCGGCCACCAGTTCAGTATACCTTTCCACCTTGTTCAGGTGATTTGCTTCCATCCGCGACTCATACAGCACGGTCAGCTCTATCGAGATGAGCAGGTGTTTTTCGGCAGAGTGCAGGACTATGTCTGATCTCAGGCAGGTCCTTAGTAAAGCAATCCATATAATACAACAATCCACACATAACAATAATCAAAGCTAGTTGATTTGACTTTCTTGTAGGCGGACGAAGTCTAATCGCCGCAACGTCCTTTGCGTGTGTATTGTAATTGGCCCTATAAAGCTGACATTGTATGCTGACATAGTATATTAGGTCCAAAGCGAAACACATTTTGCTTGTTTCATCAAGTTTGTAAAACAGAAGGTAATTAGCAACTCAAACAAAATAGAGTTCATCTAGGCGAACAGTAATAGAACACGAACCACCGAGAGTTCAGTGAAGCGGAAACACTGAACAGTCTTTAAGGGACGAAGAATTTTATTGAAGGAAGTCAGTCAGAAAGTTGCTGACAGCCATGTGTTCACATTGTCTGCCGCATGGAGAGATGGGTGAGGGGCACAGAATTAAGTGAACATGAAACAGCGGTGCTGTAATAAGTCGCATGCTGTGGATTATGAACTGTTCGAAATATATGTGTGTATCTAGTGAGTGTGTTGGTGTGTGTGTGTCTAATTGTGTGTCCATAGGTGGAGGTGGGGGGGGGGGGGGGGGTAAATTAGGGATGGATAGTGAGAGCGCGTGCAAAAAATCCCTTTGATGTACCTTATTTTACCAAATGAAAAGTATTTAATGCAATTTTTGTATAATCAGTTGTAACAAAAAAGACAATTCTCAAAAGCTACGTAAGTTCTATTCTGATATGCAGAAGACAGTCATGGACAGTTAGACGATTAGTGAAAACAATTTGGAAGCGGCAGAGATGTGGTTGTAGAGACGAACGATGAGGAAACCCTGAAAATATAAAGATAGCAATGAAAACGTGCTGAAGAAAATAAATTTACGAAGAGAAGTGATTGCCAACATGAGATGGAGAGAGTCTACATCAGGTTTCCCAAAGTGGGGCCAACGCCCAACATGGGGTTAATCTGATTGTTATTGGGGGTAATTTGATGGCTTAAGGGGGCTGGGGGAATTCACGAAAATGTACTCATGGAGAGTTTGAGTTATATAGGGGGTTATACGAATTTTTTTAAAAGCTTTGATGGGACATAAAAGTAAAGTAAAAAAGTAAAGATCCCTTTTCACGTCTTTAGGCTTATCGATTTTATGGAAAGAGAGCCCATATTTTTACAGACCTTCGCCACTAGGTGGGTAATGTGGTCAGCATTACGCCGGCCGTCTTTACTTCATGGTACCGATTTAGAGCTGGGTCGACCTGCCACGCCCCATACCACGATAAAAATCCACGCAGCCTGCAGTGGGTTTCGATCGCGGCACGTTGGAATTACAAGTCAAACTCGGACGCCGCTTGATGGGATATGGCACACACAGACAAAAACAGTTTGGGAAACACTAGTCTACATAGAACCCAGAAAACTCCTTATAACTGTCTAAACTCTCATATAATATCTCATGTGATAGTTCTATAGCTTGTCCTTGTCTGCGTCTGATGACGAAATACTGTCTTCATATTTTGCCTCATCTCCAGGTCCATCTGTGTCATTTGAAATGCCACAGTTATTGAATGACAAGACAGAGATCTCAATCTTCACAGACTCCCAGGATCTTTTCACCCAGATACAAACGGTTCCTATAGTTGGTGTCCTAACACTACCTGCTGGTGTCAAATTGTCCCTGTTAGACTTCATCCATTGGTTACGTTCGTTTCTTAAGGCAACTTTGAAGGGATTGTTAATGCTGCCATCAAGTGGTTGAATCTTAGTGGACAAAATAATTCCTAACCCAACAAGTAAAAAATTATGAACGTGAAGACAATCGCAAACATCATAAAAGGGGGAAAGAACTTTAAATTTCATATTTTCCTCATTTTATGTTAGCCATGAACCCGCATTCCCAATTGAAGCTCTCTGCGGGGTGTTTTATTTTTCTTCTACTTTCGTTTGCTTGAAACAAATTTTCTATATCTGCAATGTTGTCTCTAGTATGAACTTCCCTGCCTTTTGTATTTGACTCAGCGACCCGTAAAATTTGACGTGCACTGATGTTTGTCTTGGCCAAAAGTTTTGCCTTGATATGTTGTATTTGGAAGAGTCTTGGGGACATGATCTGTTGTCTCAGGTGCGTCCACATGAGCACATGGCAGATTCGCCGATTTTCAATTTTGTGTGCATGTTGCTACGAAGTCGACTGTGGCCTGTTCTAAGGCGTAACATAATAACTTGCTCTGGTCTGTCTATAAAATGGCAATCGTCCTGTGCTGGTTTTGGTGGCTTTCTCGTTGATTTATTAATTATTCTCTTTTTTTCTATTGATAAGATACGGCTACATCAGACTGTTCTTAATTTGCACCTTCCTTAGCTTGTTTATAAACTCTTTCATTTCCAGGAACTCCACATAAGTATCTTCTAACAAATCATTTAGTAAAAATCTACTGCTTTTATATAAGACGCACACTGTTTTTAGACTTTTTTTTTTTTTTTTTGGAAACAATAAGTGTATGTTGTACTTTGGAAAAATATGGTGTGTGAAACATTCCCTTTAAGAGACCCGCACCTCATTTCCCAAACCATAAAACATCCCCCATATACACACATTTACAATGCATCTAAATTTATTCCTTTCCCATTCTCTTGACTGAATTATCCCATATTGGATAAAAACGGTGCTCTATCACTTTTATGTCCACGTCTATTTGGTCATGTCCTTCTAGGATAAGATCACTGGCAATAAGGGAAATCCTATTGTATTGATACCATGTGTTAGTGACAGGACCCATTTGCTGGTACATTATGCAGGCTTCACCCAGACCAGGAGGGACTGGGTTCGACAGAATGATTGAAGTTATAGAGCTTTCTATTCAATTATCATTGGTAATAGGTTTGATCAAAAGCAGCGGTGAATTCCGGAACAAACATCTCTACCTTCTATAAAAAAAAATACATTATTTTTCTGTATTTCTTTCAATAACAGAAGCTAGAATGGGTATTACGACGACTAAGAAACATAAGCATCATCATCGTGTGTCATGCTACGAGAATCACGAATCAGGTCAGCGTTTTTGTCTCGCCGCAGTCTTACGGCCGAGTCATTCATGTATTTACCCATTTGCCCTCTCCTTGCTCTGTTTCCACCATTCTAGCCAGTTGTTAGCAAGTTCTCGAGTCCAGTGGTTCTCAAAACATGTAAGAGAAATACCCATTGTCTACGAACAATTTCTCTATTCGGGTAATATCGCTATCGAAGGCAACATTTTCGTTTTTCTGAATCTCACAATCACTTCTTCTCTGCATTCGGTTTCGTATGCTCAGTTGAGACCAGCAGGTAGGTGGCCTCTGTAAACTCGCAAATCATCTGCAGATCCTTCATGGTTCAATATAGCTTGTTCTGCACACTTTGCTCTTGGGGCCAGGTTTCTTTAGGAAGCTGTAGTTACAGTAAACAGGTCTGCAGAATGTGCTCAGAATATGCATTATATTCTTGGCATTCTTCTCAATGGTCACATTTTATTTGCGAATATTTGCTTGGTTATTTTTTTTTTTTTCAAATGTAAAATGCGAAGTGCCAATGTGGCACATGCGTATAATGACAAATGTTCTGGTCAGCACTCTAACATTCATTGTCTCACGGCAATGGACATCTAGAAATACATTCACTTGCTTTAACTGGAGTACATAAAAGTAGATAGAAGAAACAAAGATTTGCCCATACACTGTGAATTGTTTTACATTCGCGGCACTCCGGACAGGTTAATCGTTGCTCATAATCCAACCTAAACATATATATAAGCGTCATTCGATTAACAGTGCCAATCCTATGCTGGTTAACAAGACTTCTTTATGTCGGGTGTGACTCTCATGCTGGGATGTGCCGAATTTTACACCCATTTCTCGCATTTTTAGCAGTGATGTACACACGCTGCTCACATAATCTTTCAAGAGTCACATTTCCCTAAAGGCGTTAACAATGTCGGCGTGATACATAGGTTATCTGCAACTAATACAGAACATACCAGTCTTACAGCTCTTTCTTTACCAACAACACCAGCACATTAGGACCTTACTTTACACTGGAAACAGCTTTGGTGAAGTAGAAATGCGCATTCCCGTTGCCCCGAGATTTTAGATTATAATCTGTAACATCAGTAACGTTTTTGTTAAGTTTGATTTTGAGTATATTCGTCTTTCATACATCATTCTTTCCAAGTTTTTTATTAATTCCTGGGACATACATAAGCATAACATAAGATAAATGAGGGCAACATGAGATAATAATAACTTCACCACACAATAACATACATAAGATAACTGAAGGCAACATGAGATAATAATAACTTCGCCACAGAATAACATACATAAGATAACCGAAGGCAACATGAGATAATAATAACTTCGCCACAGAATAACATACATAAGATAACTTCAGACAATAATAACTTCACCACAAAATAACATACATAAGATAACTTGAGACAATAATAACTTCGCCACAGAATAACATACATAAGATAACTGAAGGCAACATGAGATAATAATAACTTCACCACACAATAACATACATAAGATAACTTGAGACAATAATAACTTCACCACACAATAACATACATAAGATAACTGAAGGCAACATGAGATAATAATAACTTAACCACAGAATAACAAACATAAGATAAATGAGGGCAACGTGAGATAATAATAATTCCACCACATACTATTATACATAAGATAACTGAAAGCAACATGCGATAATAATAACTTCACCACATAATAACATACATAAGATAACTGAAAGCAACATGCGATAATAATAACTTCACCACATAATAACATACATAAGATAACTGAAGGCAACATGAGATAATAATAACTTCACCAGATAATAGCATACATAAGATAACTGAAGGCAACATGAGATAATAATAACTTCACCACAGAATAACATACATAAGATAACCGAAGGCAACATGAGATAATAATAACTTAACCACAGAATAACAAACATAAGATAAATGAGGGCAACGTGAGATAATAATAATTCCACCACATACTATTATACATAAGATAACTGAAAGCAACATGCGATAATAATAACTTCACCACATAATAACATACATAAGATAACTGAAAGCAACATGCGATAATAATAACTTCACCACATAATAACATACATAAGATAACTGAAGGCAACATGAGATAATAATAACTTCACCACATAATAACATACATAAGATAACTGAAGGCAACATGAGATAATAATAACTTCACCACAGAATAACATACATAAGATAACTGAAGGCAACATGAGATAATAATAACTTCACCAGATAATAGCATACATAAGATAACTGAAGGCAACATGAGATAATAATAACTTCACCACAGAATAACATACATAAGATAACCGAAGGCAACATGAGATAATATTAATTTTACCACAAAATAGCATACCATTACCTAAGATAACTTAGTCGTAAAATAACATAACATAAGATGAATTCTTATTTTGAATGTCAGAGCCAGACAGATGCACTGAATGTCGTACCAGATTGTGATGCTCTAGGATTGTGTAGAGAAGTAGACAAGCAGAAGTGATGAAAACGTTGAGGGCATAGAAAGCAAGCGGAGGGATATTACACAACAGGAAGTGTCTTAGACGGAGGAGATAGGAGCAGACGACAAACATCCGGAGCTCTGAAAAGAAAAAAGGTAGTATTTTCAAAAATTTCAGTTTCCATTGTTGATACAAAATTGTAAAAGTGTTTACAGGGGAGATAAGTTAGGGACAATAAAATAATGTAATGTATTGTCATTATCACTATTATCATTAACATCATCTTGTTGTGGCATTTATACGTCACACGAGGAACACAGACAAATCATCTCTTCCGTTGCATTCTGTGCAGTCTTTTCGAAAACACGTAAATTGTATAGTATCCACTGAAGTATATTTGGCTTTTCTCATCACTATTCGTTTACAAGACATCTTCATCGGACATCGGACATGATCACAATCTCATCCTAAATTCGACTGTGGGAATGTTTAGACTAAAAACTCGCATTCTGTTCTGGCTGATCTAACGACGGATGACTGTCTATACAAATAAGTTTTATCCAGTTGGTACACCTAATGAAAGCAGTCTTTTCAGCACAGAATAATTTTACACGAAATTGAAAACTTTTAACAGTTTCTGTCTCTCTCTCTCTTTCTCTCTCTCTCTCTCTCTCTCTCTCTCTCTCTCTCTCTCTCTCTCTCTCTTTCGATCAGTCTGTCTCTCTCTCTTTCTCTTTCTCTCTCTCTCTCTCTCTCTCTCTCTCTCTCTCTCTCTCATGGAAATGACCGGGTTAAACTATTCATAGATGGCCCATTATTGATAGGGGCCGTGTCAACCAGGGCGTCTGCTCTCTTGTTGCCTTTCACACCAGCTTGCACTGGGGCAGCATTTGAAGTGATTTTGAGAATAACTACTTGTTATATCAGATGGACCCACTAGATGCTGATCCAGGCGATGAACAAGCGTGCGTTGGTGACTTCTTGAATTTTCGACCTTTGCCAGTACCTTGTGTCACAGCCTTGACCTAAATCGTCATACTGCTGTTAGCAAAGCAAAAAACCCACTGTTTCAGTTGTTGACTTTTCTTTTGGTTTTTGGAGTGAAATGCCCATGCACGTCGCTTTTGGCAAATCACAGAACCGTCTGTGTATATAACTAGCGACTGTACCGAATATTCGCTTCGTATTCGCTTCGGGGCCGTATAGTGGACCTATTGACTATTCGGTATTCGGCCGAATAGTTGCGGTCGGGCCGAATACGAATAGTAGTTACCTTACACCCGCTTCTGCATACACGGCCTTAAAACTGACAACATGGAACGATTGGTTTTGTTAAAAGCTAATGCAGCTTTCATGCATTAACTAAGCTGGGCACTCTTCCGAATACCGGTCCCAAATTATTCACCGTTAAAAATTCCTATTCAGGGCCTGAAGAGGTCATGTTTTAACCCTTAACAGGGCGGTTGGCACGTTGTGTTGTGGTTTACAGCTAGGCTGCGAAATATGCACCTTTCGCTTGTTCTTGTGGTTCACAGCTAGGCTGCGATAGCAGCGGTGAGATGCTCAATGATAATGTCACGGGTAGGTAAACTTCGTTCTTTTCGTTCGCCCTTGAAAGAATGGTTATCACGTTGTGTTGTAGTTTACAGCTAGGCTGCGATATCTGCGCCCTTTGCCCCAAAGCATCCGATTTCAGCAGTCCTAATTAGTCGCCTTTTACAACTTTTATGTGGCAGTGAATCTATTTTTTCTTTCCCCTAAAATATTTGGCCCTGGACCCCCGCAAGGGCACTAAGGGTAATGTAAAACAATGGATCAAAAATCATTCACGTCGCTTAAATGGATGGAACTCTACTCCTCCCCAAGACGCTTAAACAATGGATCTAAATCTATTCTTTTCCACGTCGCTTCAATGGATCGAAAACGTTTCCTCCCCAAGGCGCTTAACTTAACGTCTAAACATTGATATCCAGCGAACAATAACGGCACAAGTGGAAACTGATCATGATGGCCTAAACAGTTTTACTACATAACCTCCTGAGGGATGTTTTTCGGCAGTGAATAATTTGGGACCGGTATTCGGAAGAGTGCCACTAAGCTGTCAGTGACAATTTCCAAGTTTAGTTACTTGTTATAATACTTAGGATTCTTTCATTCCTAGTTATTAGTTACCACTGACTGACTGAAGGATGCAAAAAATAAGATGTTTTTGAATGTTTACTGTTCTGTACGAATACTAACTAGACATGGAAAGAATAAATACTTCTCCCACATCCAAGTCGATAATATGAAAATCAAACTAACAGAAACATATAAGTTCTTGGGTGCAAACTTCAACTGCTCCAACATGCTGAGAGAAGGAATACAATCTAGAAATAAAGTATACTATGCGCTTCAACAAAGCTAAAGTCAAAGAGCTGTCTCGCAACACCAAGATCAAAATATAAAAAACGTTGATAACACCAGACGTTTTATATGGCTCTGAAACGTGAAGCAGAAATAAAAGAGATGAGGCCTTATTACAGGTTTTCGAAAACAGTCTAACGACAAATCTTTGGACCCATCAAAGATGCTAACAGCCGGGAATGGAGAGTGAGAAGCAACAACGTAACACATAATCTGTTTAAATCACCATTGATCACTGGCATCATGAGAGCTAACAGACTAAATGGTTGGGGCATACTGAAAAAATGTCAGATGACAGAGTAGTAAAACTGTATACACCTGAGAGAGGAATAGGCGTAGACCACTAGGAAGACAAAAAATAAATTCAAGAGATAATGTCCAGCCAGACCTTCAAACAACTGGTGTCACAAATTGTGATGAGAAGGCTAGCCAGAGAGATAAATGAAAACGAGTGATATCTGCAGCAGTAAACCTCAAGGGCTCAGAATGCTAAAGAAGAAGATGACTATTCTATGCTACTTTATGTGAAGAAAAAGTTCCGCGTACATTTGACATTATGCATGTGTGGTGTTTTTTTTAAAGATATATTTTATACACTATACACTATTCGTGTTCGTATTCGTATTCGGCCGAATAGTTGGTCCCGTTATTCGTATTCGGCCCTATAGTGAAAATCACTATTCAGTACAGCCCTATATATAACAGTATTTTCCGGTGATGTGTTCCACTACCAATGTTTTCACTTCTACATCAATTATTTGTGGCACCACGTTACTTCACTGTCTTGTCAGGGTTGATAACGAACATAAATCAATGCTTGCACTTATTTGCTATCTGTATCCATTCCATTCCACAGGTTTATGTCTTGAAGGGAAATCGACCGTTGAAATACTATTTCTGATAGGACCCAACTAATACTGACATCGTTTAAGGTCAGTTGCATTCACGTGTATGCAGGTCATTGAGCATTGGGTGTGTAAAGACTTCAGTAATTTTATGGTTGGCGAACGCTTGACGCGATTTCAAGCATGATGTTTATATCTGGAAGATCGAGTAGTTATCTTATTGTACTACATGATGTGTCTTTGGTTCTGTAAAGTATAATAGGCATTGCTTCGTTTTTCACCTTAAATAAATCGGTCGATATTGAAGGTAATAATTTCCTGTGCATATTCCATGACATTGAGGATCATTCCCTGATAAAGGATCATGAGCAGCCTTTGTTGACCAAACGCTCACGGCGGCCAAACTCTTTCTGGCCTTGTTCAACATATCTACTTGCAATCTGTGGCTAAGCCTTCGATGATAACTCACACACAGGTATTTTAAAAGTTCATCCCTTACTATCTCTTCAACATTCATATACACCATTGGCTTTAAACATTTTTAGGTGGCTCTGATTTCTCCACTGAGTATACGGCAAGAACTCCCCCCCCCCCCACCCCCACTCCCTAATATTAGAAAATGTGATTAACGAGAGCAGGACTAAAAGAAAGTCCAAAGCACTGTTAACAAGAACTTGGAGAAAAACGCGCACATAGTTTCAAATGGTCAACCAACAAAAGAAACAATCATCAACAACTGTAGTGTCTAATTATCAATTCAATGGTCTTCACTGTTTTATCTTGATATTATCTGCAAGCTAGCTGCGCTGTTTTGTTTTTGTGACTTTTAAAGCTGAAAATCCGGATGATCATAAGTACTAATGAGCTCTTTCGAATATGCATGACGCACCCCCCCCCCCCCCCCCCCCCCCTCACCCTCTCTCCCCTACTGAAACTTCCTTGTGTCCCCTGGGAGTTGAGCGGCCCCCAAGCTGGAGACCAGAGATGTACATGCACCGAGGGAGCTTTTGTGTCTACTCTGTGGCTGTTCACATTCGACTCAAATTGCGGTTGCCTTTACAAGGATAATCAAATCTGCAATGCGACCCAGTTCCCGCAGGATTTCTTCTGCTGCTCCCGCCTCTGAGTACATCATTATGTCATCAACGTGTGAGAGAGTTCCTCCTTCACCTGTGATTTGATATTTCTATTACCTCAGTAACGTTTGGTTAAGGATTTATACCTCAGTAACGTTTGGGTAACTATTTATTTAGTGTTTCCTCGTTTCCTTAAACCAGTTGTTTCTAATTTTAATGACTGCTTGGTGAATCTCTGTGCACTTCTTTCACTGATGTGCAAAATATACCGCAACCTACTCTTCTTATTCTGTTTTAATTTGCCTGCGGTTGTCCAGACATTTCTCTCATTCTTTAACCTTTCTTGGGTTGATCCCATTTAATGTCCATCAGTTTCCTAAGGCAGTTATTGCCATATATATATATATATATATATATATATATATATATATATATATATATATATATATATATATATGATTCATTTTCAGTGGCTCCATAACTTTTACTGGCACATAGGACTTCATTGCATTGTATTGTATGAAATATGACTGTATGCCTCTCCGCGTATGTTCTGTTCACTAGCCGAAAGCGTCGCACGAACTACGACACGGCACATCTCCAGCCAACACTTTTTGCGGCCTAGACACGCATGCAGTGGGAAACCTAGAGACGAGTCGAAAATCGAACTGAAACCCTTCGCAGCTTGAGTAAATCTCCCATCTACAT
>CAJHNH020006013.1:0-152500 GCA_905116865.2 Candidula unifasciata
TAAATTGACCACAGCCTTCTGTCATGTGTAGTGCAGATCCTTTCTGATGCAGGTGTTCTTTCATGCTATAAATGTTAACAGGAGACACAGGATTAGATGAAATAACATGTGCAAGAATGTGTGAATGAGGAATTAGGCATAGATCCGGCAAGGAGGGACGTATGAGAGGAAGAAAATGCTGAATGTGTAATCAAGTGTGCTATGGGAACAGTTAGCATCTACACCTTAAGACATTTGCTGTGGGAGACGGAGCAACTGTTAGTATGCCCAGTGTGCTGTGTTGTCGATTCTTAAATCAGTAATCGATATGTTGCCAAACTGACCAACACCCTCTCCCTTGGTGTGCCTCACCCCTCTCTCCTACCAGCTTTCCTGTTGCTGTGGGAGACGGAGCAACTGTTAGTATGCCCAGTGTGCTGTGTTGTCGATTCTTAAATCAGTAATCGAAATGTTGCCAAACTGACCAACACCCTCTCCCTTGGTGTGCCTCACCCCTCTCTCCTACCAGCTTTCCTGTTGCTGTGGGAGACGGAGCAACTGTGTTAGTATGCCCAGTGTGCTGTGTTGTCAATTCTTAAATCAGTAATCAATATGTTGCCAAACTGACCAACACCCTCTCCCTTGGTGTGCCTCACCCCTCTCTCCTACCAGCTTTCCTGTTGCTGTGGGAGACGGAGCAACTGTGTTAGTATGCCCAGTGTGCTGTGTTGTCAATTCTTAAATCAGTAATCGATATGTTGCCAAACTGACCAACACCCTCTCCCTTGGTGTGCCTCACCCCTCTCTCCTACCAGCTTTCCTGTTGCTGTGGGAGACGGAGCAACTGTTAGTATGCCCAGTGTGCTGTGTTGTCAATTCTTAAATCAGTAATCGATATGTTGCCAAACTGACCAACACCCTCTCCCTTGGTGTGCCTCACCCCTCTCTCCTACTAGCTTTCCTGTTGTTATGATATCCTCAAGTTTTTCCCTTGGAAATTAGTCTCCTTTTTTATTTTATAAACACATTAACCTTTCTTATACGCATACACACAGAGAAAGGTAAAGGTAGCCCTGTGGTGAAAACTGGCATATGTATGTCAGGTGTTAGGGTGTCACCTATTCAAGAGGATTACATAATCAATTTGGCTGGAAAGCGTTAAACATTAAGTCCATTGCGTCTTGCTGACAAAGGTAAAGGGAACTGATTATGCAACCAACATCAACTGGTGACCTAACAACAGGAGAACTATGATGATGGTATTTCCTAATCTTTCATGTAGGATTTGTCATCCTGATTTTTATTGTTGTATTTATAAAATTTATGTTGCAGTTCCTCTTTAACAAGTCACCGTTACCAAGTATTCACGTGAAAGAATCTGGTGAGTAAATATAAATGCAGTGTGCTTAAATTTTGTGACATTTAAAAAAGCAGAACATATTTTTTCTTCACTGAGCATTATTAAGCTAAGTTTCACATAATAAGCAATAACATACTGAGCCAGCAATAAAGGAACTTTCAAAGATTGAACCAGCGCTTTTGAAATCAAAGTGTAAAAAATAGCATGTGGTTGGGACCCAGAATGCTTTAAAAAAAATTATCTAAACATGTTCCCATAAGCTTCAGTGAGAAAGAGATCACAGGGTTACTGCATGAATTGCCCAATACATATCTATTTTAGGCCCTGGGGAATGTATTCCATTTGATGCTTCACTGTGTTTATGCAAGACTTAGCTAGTGGCTTGTGAATCATTGCCAGTTGCATTATATTGATTTTTCTGTGCTAGGGCTCGGCCCTCTGACCTGTCACAATCACTATTCTCACCATTAGGCCTTTTAGTAAACTTAGTTTAATAGCCCTGGTGTGCACACACATGCTAAGAATCAAAATGGAAATAAGTAAAACCTCGTTAACACACTCTTTTAATAAGACAGTCGTTAACAGGGACATAATTTTGATCCCATCAGGGATGTATTTTTGTTATCAATCCCTGGTTAGCACACTTTTTTTTTAAAAAACACACTTGATGTTTGGTCCTGTAGAATTATTGTTATAAAGGTTTACTGCACATGGATCGATGGAGAAACGTGATCCAGTAGCAAACACATTTCTATCACATTGTTCATTGTTCATTTTTGAGATCATCTTCATTGCACTTCGAGCATGACCATAAGGGCTCTGATCTCCTCCTGAGTATGTCTCCAAGTGTTTTTAGGCTAACAATTCCTATCAGTTCTGGTTGATGTAACAACTAAACGCTGTGAGGCTTTCAATTTCGTGGAAAATTATTTTTCACTGAATAGACTGCATATCCTGGGTGTACAAAGAGACAGAAAAACCATGCAAGAGCTACCCGTGCTGTCAAAAACAACGGTTAGCTTTTGAATTTAAAGATATAAGAATATTTCTATGAGTGTTTCTTTGGTGCCAGGTCCCAGTCAGAGGGTTTGCTTGGCGCTTGACATGAACGGGGACAATGTCCAGAAGACGGTACAAGATCTGTTGGATGAGTGGACCTCTGTAGCTTACCTATTTGGTGCAGTGCAGAGGTTTACAGAGTCCTATAATGGTGAGCTGATCTGTATTTTCTGTGTTCATCGTTTGTTGATTTTGTGTTTCCTCTTTATTAAGTAAATTACTTCAAAATGAAGATTTTTAAAAATCTTTCTTTTTCAGTTGAGACGAGAAAGAGAATTCTTATAAGCTATATAAATCCTATCTTGATATATGGAAGTGAATCATGGACTTTTAGTAGTTTAGTTAAAAATTATTTGGAGCTGCGGAGATAGACAAATGATGAGAATGCCCTAGACAGATTAAAATGAGTAATGAGGATCTCTTGAAAGAAACTGACTCATCTTATCAGAAAAAGACAATCTACATTCTTTGGTCATGTGGTGAAACTGAGGTATATTGTGACAGTAGAAAAGTTAGAAGGGAGGAGAGTCAGAGGGAGACCGAGAAAAAAGAAGCTGGACAATTTGACAGCATGGCATGGAGGATCATCTGTGTCAGAGTTGATTAAAAGTACATGGGATAGAAGGTTGTGGATAATCATGACTGCTAATGCCACACAGCATGGAATTTAAGAAAAAGAAGTAAATTACAGCAGGACACTTTTTATGCTAGTAGTACACCTGGCACATGATGTTGGACTCATGTTTATAGAGCAATCAGCACTCAGTGTGTGATGTTGTCACATCAACATCTCATCTTTTTTTTTTTTTTATATAGATCCCTTTCTCTTTTCTTTCTTTTGTTCTTTCTTTCTTTCTTTTCTTTCTCTCTTCTTTCTTTCTCTCTTGTCTTTAAAAAAATTTTTTTTTTTAAATTTGCATCTCATATAGTTTCTCCACAGAGATATTGGCCATCCACTGAAAGAGTTTTATTCTCTTTAGCTTCTTCTTTTGCTGCTTTTGGTGTCGAGGAAGATACAAGGTTCTGCTTCTTGCTGTTCTGGCAACCTCGACCGTAGACATATGGTTCTATCGTAGAGTTGCTCTGATTCTATCTATCCTTCCAGGCCTTCTTTATGCTCTTCATCCCTCCCTTTTAGTGTGTGCCTTGCTTGTGACCAAATGTGTCCTAAAACCTAAACTCTTTATTGCGACAACAATATCTCCAAAACACCTGTACTTATGAACCACAGAATGGAATCTAAAATGAAACCAGATTACCTTCAGGGAGTGAGATCTTTGCTGTGAAACACCCAATAGAGAAATTAATAGGGATCATGAATGCTGTGGTACAGACCCGAGGAGACCATCTCTCCACCTCAGCAATGCTAATAAAGGGTATTTTCCCTCTTCTAGACTGAGATGACAGCATGTATGGATTTGTCTGTTTGTTTTAATGTGGATAATATTTGTTTATATCCTGACAGATGATCGAACAAGCCTGTCATCCATGGTAGAGATTCAGTCATATAATTACAGAAAGTTAACGTTGGCTTACGGACCAAACATGTGCAGTTTGGTGAGAATGATTTTCTGTTTAGTCTTATTTTATAAAATCCCCATAAACTTGTCTCATCAGTTCAACTGTCCCAATATAACTTTTTCAAAGGTTGAAACATAATTTAATGTTCGCTCTTTGCTCTATGCTGCATACGTAACAAAGCAGTTCTCACTAGTTGAACTTTCTTCTTAACATTCACCACCTGCAAATGCAGGTAGAAAGTTCTGATTGTTCATCCACTTCAGGACTTTATTCTGATTCCAGAATTTGACTTGTGCATGCATATCCATTTTATACAACTGGTTTACCTGTATGCAGATTGTTGGTTCCTTGCTTATCAAGCAGCTGCAGTCCGATTTTGAGCAAAAACCCCTAATTGGTCACCTTTTATCAAATGCTTATTAGAGGGAAAATGGGTCTGTTCTTTTTGTGTGTGCTCCCAGAATGCAGCCCAGGCACTCACACAGGGACTAGTTGAACACAATGTTGGATTATTTGTTGTCTGTTGACCTGAAAGCATTAAGATTTGGCCAACTCATAGCCAAATAAATGCCTGTTTGGATAATGTGCTTCGCTTCATTGATGGTGTTTTTGTCTTTGCAGTAATAAAATCAACCTCATTATTTAATGGTCAGATGGTATGAGTGCGTACACTCACACAGTCTGGTTTAGCTGTTAGGATGCCTATCAATTAAGTTATGAGCCATGAACAATAAAAAGAAAATTGGGTTCTTTCGTAATATTGTACCCCAGATGATGTCACAGGACAGTCCAACATTTTAGGAGGGTGATAAGGTTGGGTTTCCCGGCTTTCTGATGCTTTTAACAACCCCAAAACATCTAGAACTGGCCCTAACCCACCTATGTTCCACGAGAGAGCGCAGCCTGGGTCCACGACCACATGCAGCCCAAGTCTCATGACTACATGCAGCCCATCTACCACCTTCTGAAATATTAGACTGTCTCATGACCTGTGGATTTCCCATGTTTGGGTTTGGTGTAGGATATTAAGAAAGCACCAAAAATTGTTTTCTAAATTATGTTTCTATAAAGAATCAGTTTGCTTTTCAGAAATTCAGTGCTGTAGATTGCAAAAGCAGAAGGAATTCGTTAATAAAGGGATGATAAAACCAAAGGCATGAGATGGCGAACAGTGATCATCCAAAATTGACATTACACATGATGAGGATGGATACAGAAAATGAGAATGGTATAGGTAGAGTTTGTGGTAGGGGATTTGGCAGCAGACCACCATGCATTGCTTTGAACAGTGGAGTTAAGAGCTGATGAATACTGAATGTAAAAATCACAGACAGCCCAAAAAATTGCTAGGGTTGGTTCTGCAACGTCCTGTAAGGGACATACAACTAACTTTGAAAGTAAAGGACACTCTTCCCCCCCCCCCTCCCCCCCCCACTGGCTCACTGGGCTTGTGATGCCAGTCTCATAATTGTATAGATCAGTTGACATTCAGTGGCTGATGTAGTCAGCATCATCGTGGCCTTTATTTCCCTCGTACCTGTTTTAGACTGGGTTGACCTGGGAGCCATAGTCATTTGAAAAGACAAATGCTAATGTAAAATGAACATGCTTGTATGCTTATAAATGAGAAAACAGGGTTTTCATGTGGGAGACCCAGGTTTGAATCCATGGTAAATGGGTGAAATTGAGCTCTTTCAGGAGCAAAAATGAAAATAATAACCTGCATAAATAGCTTTAGGGCCATACATTCTCAGGCTCAGGTCCTTTGGACCAGCAGACAAGCATTAGCCATTTTGTTACTGTGACTCCCAGAATAGGTTAATGACTTTAGAATGTCATGACCTTCATAGGACAGGTATAGATACTTTACGATATTGCTTTATGAAGAAGGTACTTAATGATTTCCAAGGTCCATTAATGAAAAACAGAATCAATAACTGAAACACAATTATGGTGTGGTTTCAGGTGAGCGTAATTTGGAAGCCAGCAAGCAGACATTTTGAGCTGTCCCTGGGTACTCGCCTGCCATCAGCTTCAGCCAATCCTCACATTCCTGTGCTACTTCAGTTGAAAGAAGAATTCAATCTGCATGGGAGTTTGTCTCAGCTAAGTCAGGTCAGTGCACTTTTTAATATTCACTCATTTTGGCACATTTGTGGAAAGGAAAGATTTTGCTCAGTGCAATGTTTAGATTGTAATTTAATTCACTAACTGCTCTTCAGTTGAGGTCATTTCAATTTTTGAAGTTCGGTTTTTGTACTTCTGGTAGCAATTTTTGTGTGTACACAGTAATTTTTTTTTTTTTTATTTTTAAATTTTGTACAAAGTTAAAAAAAAAAAAATTGAATGCATAAATTGTCCCAGACAGATAGACAAATCAAACTGAACTTAATAAAAGCTTATAATAAATTTTGAAAAATCTACCATCTCCACAATGAAGTTGGCCACAGTGTATCCACTGCTGTCTTTGGAAATGTTACATGGTAAGGCCCCAAAGTCTTCCATGGTGTGACTCTTGTACCACTGTCTAAAAGCCATGAGAACAGTTTATCTTGAACTGTCTGCCATGGAAATTGAACCTTAGGAACATTGAGAATTGGATTGTGAAGTCACTTCACTAGCCTCTAAGCAGTGCTTGTAAACAGTTAGTAAAGTTAAAATGTTGTCTCTTCTCAGTGATTTTATTTGATGGTTTCTTTGATATTCCTTTTTTTTTTTAAATTGTTTTGGGGGATCCAGTAACCCTCAGTTGTAAACCCTTTGGCTCGGTAGTATGGATATTGCAACCCTTCGTCTTTGATTCCATAATAGATACCGTAAATCTGAGAGAAGTGGCTTTTCTGCCTACCCCCAGAGCATGAACTCATACCACAAGAAGTTTGTCATCCGGTCACCACATATCTGGTTTAACCAGCTGAGCTAGCGAGCTGGGCCTTTCATATATTAAAAAATATATATTTTGCATAATTTTTTTTTTAATAGTTCTATCCATGGTAACAAGGGTTGCCTAGGAAAAGAAAAAGTAGAATATTAAACCCAGCTATCAGCTAGAGGTATAATGTGTGATTTATAAATACTGAGAGATAAAATGTGTATTGCTAAATACTGAGAGATAAAATGTGTGATTGGTAAATACTGAGAGATACAGGTTTAGCTGTTAGCATACCTTTCAATTAAGTTACGAGTCATAGATTCTCCTCTCAAGTTTTGACAGTTCAGAGTTGGATAATGCAAATTCCTTCAAAGTCAGAGTACACCTGCTTGAGGCAAGGAAACAACAGACTGCACATAAATAAGCCAGTTTTTCAAAATGCGGATGCGCATGTGAAACTCAAGTCATGGAACAAAGCCACAATTTTGAAATGGATGTACAGCCAGGACTTTCGGCCAGAGTTTCTAGCTGGTGAATGGGGACAGATAAACAATAAGGCAAAGAATGTTTATCTGTAAGGTACAATTTAACATCTATTTTACAAACATAGTATTTAGACACACAAAAAGATTATAGGTAGAGTTTGTGGTTTAGGCGTTGCAAGCACACTCCGTACTGGTTAAGTGCCAGCAGGGAAACCGAAGCTAAAATTTTGAGAAAATGCATCTTCCCTGTAGCAACATAAGAGTGCGAATCATGGATTATCTTCCAGTCCTTAAGGAAGAAAATATGGTCTTTTGAGTTTTTTTTTTTTAAGAGGGATAAATATGTGTATGTTCCTCCGTAGTCAGATTACTTAATAGAAAACATTTGTAGAACAGAATAAGACTGTAATACAGTGTTTAACTTTAATATAGAAAAACATTTGTAGAAAATATATAAGACTGTAATACATGAGTATTTAAGTAAATTAAAACCCTTTAGCCAGGCGTAAAGGGCATAGTAGGGCACAACCTATATTTGTATAGACCAACGGCACAAGATGGGTGATGTGGTCAGCATCACGCCGGCCGCCATGAATATTATAGTCAGTTTAAAACAAAACTGTCATTTCTGCCTGTATTTGCCACTTTTAAAGGTGTAAATAGGGATGGAAAAGAGGCTTGATCCTCATGTGCAAAATGAAGCCATGGGCATTATTCTGGGGTAAACAAGAGACACCTCTTTTGTAGCAGTGAGATACCTTCTAGACTTCTGTACCATAAACTACAGGATCAAGATTTGAGGGCTCGCACGAACCTCAAGATAAGCTCTGATTTTAAGCACCACATGCTCTTCAGGAAAAAGGGCAACAGCATGCCTGGGTAGGGCAGAGGATGATATTAAAACTTTTGTTTGCCTTGTTTCTTTGCTTAACTTGGGTTATTTTGTATAGTCTGCTGTATATAAATAAGGAAAGTAGAATATTAAAACCTGTCTATTAGTTAGAGACAAAATGTGGTACTGGAAAATACTGGATGGTAAATAACTTGGGTTGTTTTATCTATTCCACTAGACCCTTCATGACACTTGGACACCCATGATGTCAATTAGCAAGCTGCCATCTGCAGCAGTTCTGGGATCCATGACTGTAAGTTACAAATTACATTTCAGCATTGTTCTTGGTGTGAAATATGGTGGTAACTGTCTTTGTTAAGAAGTGCTTAAGATGTATCTCTCCAGGATAGGTCGAGAGTATGTGTTTGAAAAATGATAGAAGTGTGTTTGTTTTTCAAAAAGGGATAAAAGTATGTTGGTTTTTCAAGAAGGGATAAAAGAATGTTTGTTTTTCAAAAAAGAATATTCATAAAAGTTATTTACCTAATGTTTTGTGTTGGCTTTTCAACTAGCGGCTCTTGGGCAAAATCTGGTTCGCAGAGGCATAGCAATTGACCAGCGGATCACCTGCCAGTTATGTTATATTTAATAGTGTTTCTAAGCTGGAGCTCAGGCCACTGGCCCCCGGATCACCTGCCAATTATGTTGTATTTAATAGTGTTTCTAAGCTGGAGCTCAGGCCACTGGCCCGCAGATCACCTGCCAGTTATGTTGTATTTAATAGTGTTTCTAAGCTGGAGCTCAGGCCACTGGCCCCCGGATCACCTGCCAGTTATGTTGTATTTAATAGTGTTTCTAAGCTGGAGCTCAGGCCACTGGCCCCCGGATCACCTGCCAGTTATGTTGTATTAAATAGTGTTTCTAAGCTGGAGCTCAGGCCACTGGCCCGCGGATCACCTGCCAATTAAATTGTATTATTAGTCTTTCCTTGCTGGAGTTCAAGCCACTGGCCCGAGGTGATCTATTTTTTCCATTTTGGCCCTTGAGTAAACATAGTTAATGGTCCTCCTGCTCTACGAGATGTAAGATAAAGAATAAAGTGATGACTGAGTCAGTAGCTATAACCATACTTCAAGAACAGCAAGTGGTGGGATGGGGAGGGGGTAGGGGGACAAAAGCACTATGCAGAATGAGAAAAAAGTAGTTAGTTAGCTAGCTAGGTTATCATCATTGCACTCTGGACATGTCCATAGGTGTTTAGATTGTCCCCTCAGTATGAATCCCAGTAACCTCCGGTGGCTAATAGTGCCAGTTCTATGTTGATTAATATGTCCTCTGGTGTGCGTCCTGTTTTTTTGCTAGGCCGATTTCAACTCCCAAGTCTATCCTTCTGGCGAGTGATGTGGATTCACTGCCCTCAAAGCCTTTACCCTTCCCAATTCTCGAAGGGCATTATTAATATCAGCATGATCAGTAGGTTGACCGTATATCATCAGCCGTTGTATGCAGCAGATTTTACTTAGGAGGTGATTCAAGCACTTATGGATTGATTGGTCCAGTGTGTAGTTACAATGAACCGTCAGCTAACTAACAAATTGCATACAAATGTATTTCAGAACACAAAGCAGCATATCCAGACATTCACTGTGATTCCTCAGTCAAGTTCTCATGTCAGAATTGTCTGCAAGGGCAGGTCAGTTATTATGTTTGTTCTCTTGTAGTGTTTTAGATTCGCATCTCCTCCCACATTGGGTGACAGTAATATATTAAGCTGAAAACAGGACATCCCAAGCAAGTCAGTTCATTCTTCCCCTTTCCCTACCCAAATGAAAAATTATTGTACAATTTTTTTTTAAAATTATTATCATTATTTTTCATTAATGAACTAATACTTTTTAAGAACTTGAGAATATCGAGGCCTATAAATTGCATAAATTATAATAATTAGTAAATGTTAAAATCTCAGATGACTTACATAGTGTCTTTTGCCCTCTCCTGGCCCATCCTACAAGTTCAGGACTGTCCTGAATCCTAGAAGTATTTATCATAGAAAATCAGTGTTTTTGAGAAGAGAAGTCCCTACAACTTTATTTAAAATTCACCAAACGATAGACTGTTGCTGGACACAAGCAAGATTTAAAAAAAAAAAAATTGTACTTATGTTGTTCATTGTGGGGAAAAAACACATTCTACAGCTGTAGATGTACCAGGCAAGCGTAACACTATTTCCACAGCTTTGAGAAATATGTCATATTTAATTTGTTTATTTCCACCCACTGCCATACAAAGTATTTTTTTTTCTTCTTTTATCTTGAATCTGTGCATATTGCCACTGATCAGATAGTCTTTTTTTCATATGCTGAATTAGAAGGGCTATTGGCTTTCTGTTAATTGAGAATGCTGGTTTGAATTTCGGACCAACTAGATACAACCTTGAAAAGGTCATACCAGGCTTTCTGCAGCAGAGGAGCAGGAACATCATTTCTGGCCTTAATAGGCATCACCAGGGGCTGTGATTCTCGTGCTCCCTAAATTACAGAGGAACACTATCGTCTGGAAAGACAGAAAGGAGCCAATCTAGAAGATAAAGGCACCAGAAGCAGTCCTGTTCTCATATTTACATTTCATCCACCCCCTCCCCCTCCTCTTTGTTTACCCCCCACACAACTCTCACAAAAAACTCGTTGCATGACTTCTTTCAAGGGAAGATATGAATGACATATTAACATGCATCACACAGTTGTTCATATGGGCTCTGCATAATTATTTACAATTTCTGGCAGTAAATCAGCTGATCACCCCTGTACCTTTTGATCAAATGAAGAACATTTTGTGCAAAAAATCCATGTCATTAGAGGTTAGGAAAAGAATTTTTGCATGCTATATAGGGCTTTTATAAAGCCATACGGGTATGAATACTGGACAATTAACAAACAAGCTGAACACTGTCTTGAGGCCTCAGAGATGTAGTTTTACATACAAATCCTTAGGATTCCTTGGACTGCTAAGAAGAGCAACCAAGATGTCTTGAAAGTGGCGAGTGCTCGAAAACAACTTATAACAAACGTCAGAAAAAGACAGTCATCATTTTTTTTGGGTGATGTTATGAGAAAAGGAAATAAGGAACACATTGTGACCACTGGAAAGATCTGTGAATGAGAGACAGGGAAAGACAGCATGAGAAGATTCTTGACAGCCTTTTGTCATGGCATGGAAGGGTGTCGGCATACAAACGAACTGATACATGCCAGTCGAGAAGGCACTTGACATTTGTGATGATGATCACTCCTGCTCATTTATGCTGTAATCTAGGATGTGTGAAAGATTGCACATCACTTTGAAATTATGTGTTTATGATGGAAACAAATAACATCTCAGATGCTGAGGTACGGATTTTATGTGGAATGCTTTTTCGGCTGTGCCCAGCGTTGTTCGTATGGCAAACTGCAGATTCTGAAAATGGTGAGTGGCCTATTGCCACAGAATTGGTGGAGACTTATGCTGTTAATTGCTTATGCAACTACTGATTTGTTGTAATTGCTGCTTCCATGGACAAGAAATGCATTTCTTGTGCTGGATTGTTTGTGGTGGAACTTCTGATGGCTGCCTTATGTATATACTGTATATAATGTGTGCTTATGCTATTGGCTTTGCTAAGACTGCAGTCTGTGTCCTTTCTTGTTTGTTCATAGCTGACAGAGTAATGATTGTTTTTGTGGTTTTTGCTAGCACAAGGATTTGAAACAACTACATGGTGACCCATTTGCTTTGTTGTTTGTTGGAACTGCCTGAGGTGCATCACATGTGGTGATGGTGCTTCCTGACCAGGGCTTATTAAACTAACCAAGACCTTCCTACACCTTCCAGGCTATCATAGAAACAGGTTTATTACGGAAGGGTCAATGTAGATAGGATAGGGCATTTCCTCTAAAGTTGGAGTGTATCTGACTGAAAGGCCAGGAACCAACAGTCTACATACAAATAAGCCAGATCTGCACATTGAATGTTCTGGCAAAATTCAATTCCTGGAACAAAACCAAAAGTCCAAACATGGATAAATAACCAGGAATGTTAAATTAACATCACATCACTCAGGACACTCCCATAAGTGCTCCATCCCTCATCTTTGGCAGCAGGTAAAGAATTGCAATTTTGAATGAAACCAATAATTGTCTGATTATCTGTCACGCCTTTCCCATGCATGTTGAACATCGGATAGATCCCCTGTTAACTCCTTGCAGCGCCATTCTCCTCAGACCGTAATGATGTGTTTGTACCTCTGCACTGTTCACTCGCTCCCAAAGGGCCCTCAGAACATCTAGCTTGTCATACAACCAGGACTGACAGAGTTCACAGCTACAGTTGCAGACAAAAAGGATAGCATGTACTTTTTTTGTTGTTGTTTTTATGCTGTCTTCACTTGCAAGTCCTAGTCCTAGAAATTGTCACATAGAAATTAATTATTATTTCAGATCTAGATTCTATATACAACTTCACCATGACAATATTGTGCAACTACCATTACTACAAAATCTTGATGTTAACAAATTTCTTTCTTTCTAGTCACTGTCTTGACGTCCACTTTCGAGGCAACAAGACCGTTGCAGTAAGGGACGGAGCTTACAGCCTGTTTGACACAAGTAATCCAATAGAAGGTCTGTTTCCCACACCAGGACTCAAGGTATGCATTCCATATATTTTGTAATTGTTTGCATTTTTTTTTAAATATGGCAAAGAAGACAGAAACAGTACTTGTGCAATTTATTGCCTGGCATATTTTGCTATACCTTTTCAGGTGCATACTTTTTCTGTGTTCATCTGAAGATTCAGATGCCTTGTGCCCATTTACCCCTGGCTGTGCATTTTGACGGCAACACATCAGACTTCTGCAGGAATGTGATACCCGGTTAGTGGATACATTCCACACAAACAGTTGACTAAAGTGAAGCAAATGAATCAATCCTTCCGACTGAAACACAAAGTTGACTACACTCAAAAGTAACTGGCTGTTTTTCTTTCTAAAAGTTTCAAACAATCTATATTGTGAAATGCTGTTCAAAGGAGTACTTTACACTAAAAAGCACCCAACTTCTTTGTAAACATATGTGATTACCGCTGATGCATCTCATTGGATTGCATGAAAGAATATTTGGTATACAATGGAAGAGATGTTTCTTTTATTTTTCAGTGTTTAACCATCTTTTTTAAAGTATGGGTGTGCGTGTCTATATATGTATATATATATAGTCTTCACTTTCATTCTTCATTTATTTAATCTGAACTTATTTCTATTCGACAGACTTTCCTCTCCATGTTTGTTGATGAGGGAGATACCCTGGGTTTGGGTCGACGTCAGTCAACCACAGCTGATGACAACCCACCATCCCCACTGGGCATAGACCCCAGTGAAATGTTTATGTCACAGCAGCCCAGTACCGGGTCTCCCGCTCCACGGCAGTCTCAAACACAAGCACGAGCTGACAGCTTCAGGTTCCACAGTCCGATGACGCCTCCGTCCAATCCTCACACGCCGGCTTCACCAGGATCTGCAAGGTTACCAGGAGTAAGCTTGATTTGACATACATTTGTTCCCTTTTGTATCATACGATGAAACAGATGGGTTTTTTTTTTTCCCCTTTCCTTCCTCCTTCTTCCTCTTCTTTCTCCCATCCTTCTCCTACTTATCTGGTTCTTCTTCCTTCACCTCTGCTTCTTCCCCCCCTTTTTTCATCTGCTTCTCCTCCTTTTTTATTTGCTGCTGCTTAATCTTCTTCTCCTCTTATGCTTTTCCCCCTTTTTTTACCCCCTACTCTTCCTCCTGCTTTTGTTGATTCTTCTTATTCGTTTTCTTTTTTCTTCTTCTTCTTCTTCTGCTGCTGCTACTGCTGCTTTCTTCTCCTCTTCTTCTTCTTATTTTCCTCCTCTTCTTTTCTACATTCATCATGAGTGGGACAATAATTCCACTCTTCATTTACCAAAAGCTGTCATACGTATTTTATTTTGCACTGGCTAGCTGACACTTTGGGCACCTTTTTTAGTTTCTATCATTAGTATTAATCTTCACATATAGTCCACTCAGTGAGGTAAAGGTCTGAATTACTTTTTTCATTACATCGCTGGAAGAACCTGAGCCGGTTGTTGCCTTTGATTTTACCCCATACTTCTGCAGTATCTTCCTATCACTTCTTTCTTGGTGCCATATCTTCAGGAATGCTATTTCTTTCTTTCCTCACATCTTAGAAGAAAATAGCTGTGACAAAGGAGGAGAGCAAAAGTAATCTTGCTAAACTGATTGACAGCTGCAGCCAGAGTCCTGCAAACAAGAACAAGAACAAACCCACTGCCTCCCTAACAAGCAAGTCATAGCAAGCAAGTCAACTAATTGGGAGTTTTCTTCCAAGTCTGAGAGCAACTGCCTGAGAGGCAGTGAGCCAAAAGTTTGCATACAGATAAGTCAGGTCTGTAAAACAGATGTGCAAGCAACACTTAGGTTCTGGGAAAAGTCTAAAGCCCAGAGGTGGATGAACAACCAGAACTTTCTGCCAGAGTTTACAGTCCGTGAACACCAAGAAGAAGAAGTAAACAGAGCTGCCCTCCCCCGCCGAGAAATTAGGTCTGTTTGCCCAAGCAGTCATTGTATAGTGTACAAGTTTGGAATTAAAAATACACACACACACTTCAAGCTTTACCAGTAATCAAACACATGAGTTGCCGGAGTAATAAAAAGAGATATAATCAAGAAATCAGAAGAAGAATAGGACTGAAACCAGCAATACAGTTAATTAAAAAGAGCAATAGATAAAATGGTTTGGCCATCTAAGCGAGAATGCTTAGTACCCTCTGAGAGAAAAATAGTGAACATAAAGCAAGGGCAAGACCACGCAAAACATGAAATGAGAGCATAAGGAGCACCTTAAAGAAATGATCAGCTAATATAATGTATTAAAAAGAGCACACAGAAGTTCCTTACAACTCTCCCCGACACATTGATAAGGAAAGAGAAGAATCAGAATAAGAAGTTTATTCAGTCTCCAACTGAAAGTTAACAGTTGATATTTGTTTACTTTAGGTCAACCCTTCACCGTCTGCAACTCTGATGGGAACCCCATCTCCTGGCACTCTTCTCACCGCCAATTCCCCCGGAAATCCCTCAGCTGCATGTGCCATCTCCAGGGTCATTTGTGACCGCACCATCCCCTCAGTCTTCATTGGTGAGCTTGCACATGCAGTCTCCGGCCACGTCATTCCTCTCAGGTAAGTGGTTAGCTAAGTGTAATGGCAGTTGCATAACAGTAACACAATAAATATGTGGATGATATGCACAGTTGGGATGAAATGGATGTATGCAATGAATAGATGCATACTGACTGCACTGTGTTCCAAAGACATTGAGACAAAGGAGTTTGGAGATGATGAGCCGCATGTTGGAAATTGGTATTAAAGAGGGAATAGGTGTGCAGAAACCACCTGCGGGGCAAAGAACGAAGATTTGCAAATCAACTCCTACTGCTTACATTGGGTATGGAGACACTGAAATTGTCTGTTTCGTCAGAGATCAAAGCATGAGTGGCTCGGATATGCTAGGATGTCAATATGGACAAGCAACAAGATGAATGTACCTGTGTCACGAAGACTTAACAGGTTAGAGATAAATTATTTAGAACCTGCTGAACATGCTGATAACACTGAGCGATAAATACCCAGTGACACAAAATGCCTCCATTCGGATGAATAATCACCCTGGGACAGGTCCCAGAAACCCTGTTCAAAACATAGGTTGGGTTATATTAAGGCTCCCAGCAACAACTGAGGATGGGGCTTTAAAGTAATGAAAAATTGCAAATCCACATGGGGGAGATATATTCAGTACTGTAACTGATAACACACTTTAACAAAACACTCAGTTTAAAAAAAAATATCAAATACCTGTATGGTAGGAGCTGCTTTGGAATAACCTAGTTAATAATATATTGTTTTTTCAGGAATGGTGGATGCTGGATCCCCATTTCCAGGCACCAGTCTTGCTATGCCATCACCAGGAGGAGCTCGAGGAGGTTGGGTGGGGTCTCCATCGGTACAGGACCCGTCACCTGTCTCGCACCACACACAGCACTCTCCTGGCCACCCAGCCCTGCACTCACCCCAGACACACAGAGATGGGGAGCTTGGCAGGCTTGGAGGTAAGTGTTCTCTCAGATGTAATTATTATTGTTTGTCCTGAAAAGTTTATCTGAATAGTAAACAGCTCAGTGAAGGCATACAGGCTAGAGTACAGAAACATATAGTAGGTAAGGCTGAGTAAAGGCATGATTTACTAGTGACACACTTGTGATTTCCCCTTGCCTTTCAACAGTTTGTATATATAGTTGACTTCAGTAGCTTTCTAAACAGACTTACCATGCATGACATGCTGCTGATGTGAATTCTATCATCAAAGGAAATCATACTTTTATTTTTTTATTTTTGCCTTATTTCTGAACTATGCTCTGTGAGCCCAATAAAATAGAACATGTCTGACTCCTCCAGCCACCAGAAGGCTGCTAAGTAAAAGACCAGATTCACAGAATTGGGGGCATCATGTATGTGATTGAAAGCTATATTTTATATAGGCAAGTCTGCACTTGACTTCTCAGGACATTTCCAGGTCTCCATTTTTTAATAACTGTCAGCTTGAAAACCCAGATAATTTTCAGAAAGCTATGTCATAAATCATTGCCCTGGTAAGTATAGAATGGCAAATAATTCATTCATTCATTGTCCTATTGTGCTATTATATTCAGTCTATTCCTCGATTCTATCCTTTGTGATCAATCCAGTTTCATGGATGCAATCCAGTCCAGTGCTTTGATCTCTCCCATTAGTTTTCGTGTTAGGGTTTCTTTTGAGCGACCTTTCTTCCTCAGTCCCTTTATTTCCTTTTTGATGATTCTCTGCTCGTTTCTTCATAGGATGTATCCAATATAGCACCACCTTCTTTGTCTTCTAACTGTTGTTACCACTGTTGCCCAGCCATTTCTCTTATTTCTTTATCCCTCTTAAATTTATCCTTTTTTTTAAATAATACTTGTATGTTAATATTCATGACCAGGTTTGAACATGCCATCTCGAATTCTGCCCCAGCGTGCTTGGGCTGCAGCTATCCCCACAGTTTTATCTCACAAAGGTTTTGATACCTTGCTCACCCCAACTCCTGAACTTCAGCAGAGTCCATCACAGCAGACGCCAGCATCACCACTAGAAAGATTCTTTTCTTGTACCATCATGAAGAAGCACATTAGCAGATTAGTCAATTCTGAGCAGACGGTAAGGAGATTATCCGCTTCTTCTTCTTTTTCTCCTCCTCCTTCTTCTTTTGTCTTCTTTCATAGCGTCATCATCGTCTTTTTCTTCTTCTGCTTAATAACTATGAAATGAGGTACGAATGAATAACTGTATGCAAGGAATGGAGTGGAAGGGCAGAATGTTAGACAGGCCTGTGTGCCCAATTCCTAACTCTTTGAAAATAATGTTTGTTTGTTTGTTCTTTTTCTTCTTCTTCTTCTTCTTCTTCTTCTTCTTCTCCTCCTCCTTCTTCTTCTGTGTTTGCTTTTAGACGTGCCGTTAGCACATTGCGTTATAATTTAAGATAAGCTGCTATATCTGTGTATTTCAGTCTAACACATCCACTTTCAGCAAAATTGTAATGGCTTTCTATGACTTACTTATAGGACAGAGAAGATGGTGATATATATATATATATATAAAGGACACATTCTGAGGAGAAACAAACAGAATCACCAGGCATTGGGATGAGAATAGAGGGATTCAGGAATTTATGTTCAAGAGAAATCCAATCCTAAGGTGAAAATTGATGAGAGAAGGCAGAGGTGCTGGACTATATTCTATCCACAATATCGAAGTGATTGCACAGAATAGAGTGGAATGAAGGAATAGTCTGCAAGCCCTATATGTTGTATATTGGCATCACAACAAGACAATGAAGTAACGATTATGACATACTTGTTAAGGGCCATGGGGTAATTCCCCCCCCCCCCCTTTCAAAATGACCCCCAAATCCACATGATGACAAGATTACCCACTGATAGATCTTGTTGACTGTACAGGGAATATATAACTAAAAAAAAATCCTTGCGCCATCCTTTGTAACCTCAGTTAAAGTAAATATTGAGTATTTACATTTTTTTTTAAACATGCACAATATTTCCTGGCTTAGATATTCACAGGCTGATTTTAGCCTAAATATTATATATTGAGCTTGTGAGAGCAGCAACTGAGAGCCATGTTATTGTAATTGCTATACTCTAACCTGCTGACCCGAAGGCGTTAAGTTCGAATTTGGTTTCTGAGGCCTACATTTTTTTAGGATAAAGAATAAAGCCATTGGAAAAACACACAATAATTATTTTGAAACAAAACAGAAAGAAGCCAACCACTGTGGATATAAGTACTTGAGGTTCATGAAATTGTTAAACATATTTACTAGCCTCTTAGCCATAGAGCCACACAATGCTTATTATTCATCGTTCATAAAAATATGTATCCTTGATTACAATGTTTCAACATGACTTGTATACTTTTCTATATTCACTTTTATATTTAGATCCAGCTAGTTCCCACTAATGAGCCAGGTGTTATCTGCTTCAAAGTGGAAAGTCTGCAGTTCAGGTTGTCATTAAACAGCATCACTTGCCAGTCCCTTCATATGAAGATCACACCTACTCCAGGTATGTCTAAGATTGCTCTTGTTGGCTGCTGTCTCTCTTCAAATGTTAGTGTTACATTAGGGAGGCATTCTACAGAACTACCCACTTCCAAATGTGAGTCTCATTCATCTGTCTAGGCACAAATTAGATTACTACAACAAAGCCTAGGATGTTACACCACAACATCTAATTTGAGAATGGAGGTAGAGGCAGTCACAGCAGCTTTCTGCTGACTTGAGGACCAGTTGTATGTGCATGCATATTGTGATTGACACAGACTCGGAAAGCATGCTAATGATGGTGAGGAAAGGCATGCTGCATGCACAATGACAAGCATTGCTTCAGAGGTCTCTTGTAGTTAGCATCCTTTGGATCTTTTCTCTAGGCAATGCAAGTTGAGAAATGGACATCATGGGCTCAGAATGAAGAGGAAGATGTACTGGAAAAGATTAAAGGAGTAGCAAAGCATTGTAGAGTCTTGTTCACATTTGTGAATTCAACTCCATATTTTTACTTTCCAGCTTAAAATAAAAGTTTAAATTTACAGCCAAAAAGGCCCCAAACAATTTATATTTTTAGGTGACCCAGATTTTTAGAATACTGTATGTTAAAATATTGTGAGAACATAATGCACATATTCTGAGAAAAGCGAGCAGAGAATCACCAAATAGTCACTGAAATGGAAAACAGATGGACAGAGAAAATGAGGACATTCAAGAAAAACTCGAAAATGACAGTTGTTAAGTCAAGCCAATGATCCTGGACTGGATTCCATCCATGATATAGAAAGGATTCAAGGATAGGAAGAATGGGGGACTAGACTGTGAGGTTATAACGGCACCACAAGATAATAACAGTGACTATATATGTATATAACATACTGCATGACATAATTTATTGCACAGCATATTTCGCTGTATCTCATCAAGTTCATTACTAAAGAGTTTAAATCAACATATTTGTACCGAAACAGAAAACATTAACTCTTTTTAACTGACATAAACATATCCTCTTGTCTATTGTTACTCTGAACATCTCACCAACAGTAAAGTTAAAGTTCATATAAAGAGGATCAACTTCATTGCCCCGGGATTCTATCCCCTGTGGCTCAGCCTTTGACCGCAGAATGGCCAGCTACCTGATGAGAACATTGTACAAAGCATGAACTCCATAGCTCTGGCCACAGTCACCAGGGATCTCCATAAAAGTTGTACTTATGAACCGAATGACATGGCTGTGAAATAAACGTTCAGTGTGAGGCAAACGGCTTGACATCTTCAATGCAGAGAACCCCACTCACCTTGAAGTCTAATACTGATTGAGCTCTATGGTCAATGTTTTGTTTTAGCTCCACTTGGACTATTTTTACTCTGAATTACTGTTATCTTATCACAGTTGATTTCATTGCACATTGGGCATTCTGATATATGCTCCATCCTCTGATACAGCAGCAGTCACTTCATAGTACCTCTACTGAATGTTCCCATGAAGAGATGGTTATATGTCCTGTCTCGACCTCAAAGCCAGCAAAGATATGCTACACCATGCTTTACTCCCATGTCGCACAGACGTGTGTGTGTCAGAGATTTATCATCCACTAACCTCGTCTGTGCAGCGTTTATGATATTTGTTCTGTCCATGCATATTCTCACATGCGTTATGCATTGCTTGTCAAAGAATCACTATTGCCCTATTCAGCATTACCTATTTGATTGTCTCTGTATGCAGAATACCAGGACAAGTGGACGACAGAGGAGGTGCAGATTCTGGAGAAGTTCTTTGACTTGAAAGTCTTTTGTCCCCCATATAAGCTGAATGCTCTAACTGCTATGGGTAGAATCATCTCAGCACCGTACCGGATCGTCAAAGACTGCATACAGATCATGAAGCTGGAACTGGTGTGCACTTGTTTTGTGTTTGTTAATTTTTTGTTTTATTTGAGATTTGAGTTAATTTATTACCTTGGTAGAAAACATTTACTAGAATGAGTTTGAAGGAAAGAGGATCAATTTCATGGCACAAAGTTGTATCCCAAATCTCTCAGTCTGCATAGTGGCCAGTCACCCATTAGAATATTGCACAAAGCATTAACTCCTTAGCACCGCCAGAAGCCCTTAGGTAAGAGATCTTTAAAACCTGAACTTTTGATCCAAACTCGCAGCTCTCAGAGTTCAAGGCAAAAACCTTAATCACCTTGCCATAAAGATACCCTAACTTTCAAAAAAAAAAAAGTGAAAGACCCTTTTGAGTCTCTAGCATCGGACATGAGTGAGTGCTGTCAAAATCACGCCAGCCTCCTTTACTTCTTAGGACAATATCTGGTAGCTGTTTTGAGCTAGGTACCCCTTTACTAATTTAAAGTAAAAAGAGCCAAAGGTATTCCCATATCAGATAATAGTGTTGGAATGTAAATTGTTAGGCTTTCACACATTCAAAGCCATCATTTTTGAAGTGTTGTGGCTGTTTCTCATTACTTCTCCTCTCCAGACAATACTGAAAATGATCTAGTACCAGTTGCTGGGGATTGAATGAAATCTTAGGCTACATTTGGGGGGGAGAGAACGAGAATAAATGGACCCCCCACAAGAACCAGAACTTTTTTCCATGGTTATTACCAGTGTTTGTATTTTCCATCTGTTTCTTGTTTTCTCCTTTGTTGTTGATATTGAGAGTTTCTGGAAATGATGATTTTGAGCTAGTATGAATTGCATATTTATGTTCTTTAAATCTGTCTAGATGCCGGATAGATCTATGAAGTGGACAGTCCAGTGGTGTCTGACCATTCCTCCACCACTTCATTTCATCTCTCCAGTTGGTGTGCCAGCCTTTGTGGTCAGAACAAAAGTGATTTTTATGGTGAGAAATGTGTGCTTTATATTTGAGAATTAACTTTAGGTATTGGAATTTGTTTTTGTGTTGCAATTTGTTTCATATTGACATCATATAAAGCATTTTTATCACAACTCTATACCCTGGGCCCGCTAGCTCAGTTGGTTAAACCTGACTGTGCATCACCAGATGATGAACTTCCTGGGGTCCGGCCTCACGCTCGGGGGTAGGCATAAAGCCCACATTTTTTCAAGATTTACGGTATCTAGCATGGAATCAAGGCCGAAGGGTTGCGATATCCATAGTACCGAGCCAAAGGGTTTACAACTCATGATTTTTTTATATAAAAAAAAAAAAAAAAACTATGCTACCAGTGCTGGACATGGTCACTCGGAAAACAACAAAAAAGAAAATTAGTAACTATGGAAATGAGACTTTGACAAAGGCTGCAAGAGTGACCAGCAGAGATGGGAAAAAGGAATGAAGTCATCAGAGAAAAAGTTGTCCTAGAACTTATACTATACTTTATTTTTTTTTTTTAACCAGCTAATAAAATTGTGTGTTGACAGAGAACACCATAAAATGCCATACCAAACATTAAATGTACTAAATGAGGAGATGGGCATGGAGCTTGAGGCAGGCACAGAACAAGATAGATAACATCAGAGAAAGCTACAACAGTACCACTTGTCTATGCTTGAGATGGACAGAAGAGCAACAACCAGCACCAAAAGCCGTATAAGAGGAGATTACAAGTAAAAGATTGACAGTTTAAAACCGTCATAACTTGTGCTTTAAAACAAAAATGTTGGATTTTTTAAAAAACTCTAGATTGGAAAATAAACACATTAACAACTACCATCAGAAATTGAATTCAATGGATCCGGACAGAACAGAAACATGATTTGGACTTGTTGATGGCATTCTCCTCCTGTCGCACTTATGAAATAAGTTGCAAAATAAATATTATTTTATTATGAGCGTTTTGGAAATCCCAGAGAGTCGTCACTGGAGCCACAGAATTGTGTGCTTCATGGAGCACTTTTATCAATGGGAAGGAAAGAGATTGAGGAAGTTTGTCTAAAAGAAACCCAAAATGAAAGTTGATGAGAGAGGCCTAAGATGCTGGACTGGATTACATCCATGATATCGAAGAGATAGCACAGGCTGGAACAGAATGGAGGAATAAACTGCGAGCCCTATGTGACATATAATGGCACAACAGGCCAGTGCTGATGAGACACTTTTAACAGGTTAACCACTGCTCTGCTAAACGAGAAAGAGCCAGCCATATAGCTAAAATTCAGTACAACCTTTTAACACTTTTGCTTTTCAAGCACCCTCTAAAATATGTTTGCTCAGTTCGTATTAATTTCTCATTTCAGCTGCAGTTCACGCGCATTGGACTGAACGTTGGTTCAGGGGAGCAGTCCATCGTGGTGCCACTCTTGTATGAGATGGCCACCAACAAACTGACCAGAGTAGAGAGCAAACAGCCGCATGTGAACACCCCAGCCATGCAGGCAGTGAGCACCATGCTTAACAGGTTTGCAGAGCACTACCAGCAGCAGAACCACAACAATGAGTGTGCCATCTTACCTGCAGTCAAAGAGTTAATGAATAACCTGGTGCTACCTGTGTAGGCATTGTTCTTACTTGAGGGAATTTGTTTTCTTACGGATCAGTGCTGTGTGGTGCTGGTCATTGAATTTGTCTATAGCAGGGCTTTACTACTGATGGCACATGGAGGCCTAGCAAGCCAAATGTCTTGTATTAATGATCTTTTTATACAGGGGCCTAGGCTTCTGCCTGTGAGGATATCCATTTTCAACATTTTAGCCCCTGAATAAACTTGAGTAGCCCTGGTCTACAGCCTCCTCCTCTTTCGAGTCCATGCCATTTAGCACTGGTAATTTATGTCTGTCTACAGCCTCGTCATTAATAGTCTGTGCTGTGCGGTACTGGTCATTAAGTGTGACCACAGCCTTATCATTAATAGTCCAAGCCATGTGGCACTGGTCTGTATGTCTGTCTACAGCCTCCTTGTTGGTAGTCCATACTGTGTGGCACTGGTCTGTATGTCTGTTTACAGCCTCCTTGTTGGTAGTCCATACTGTGTGGCACTGGTCTGTATGTCTGTCTACAGCTTCCTCATTAATAATAGTCCATGCTTTGTGGAACTGGTCACTATGTCTGTCTACAGTCTCCTGGTTAAAAGTCTGTGCTGTGTGGCACTGGTCACTATGTTTGTCTACAGCCTCCTCATTACTAGTCCATGGCATTATATCTGACCAGTCTTATTACAGTGCAACTGGTTATTATCTGTGTCCACAGCTTTCCATCTCATAATTTGTTACCAGTAATGTTTGACACAAATATGCCTCCATGCCATTATGCCAGTCTGCTCAACATCTCTCTTGTTCTACCTCTTCTGCTCTCTCTTGTTCTACCTCTGCTGCTCTTGTTCTATCTCTTCTGCTCTCTCTTGTTCTACCACTGCTGCTCTTACATGTTCTACCTCTGCTGCTCTTACTCTACCGCTGCTGCTCTTACTTGTTCTACCTCTTCTGCTCTCTCTTGTTCTACATCTGCTGCTCTTACTCTTCAAATTTACTGCAGTAACAGCATACTCACTTTTTCCTTCTCATGACTTGCTTACAGAATATGTATTTTCTTTTTCTGATGCAGGTAACTAGTCTCTTGGCAAAGATATCTTCATTACTCTTTTAGTGATCTCATTATGATTAGTCTCTGATGAAACCAGATACTTTGAGCTCATTGTGAATAATATGAAGTGGCTTAGGCATTGCGAACGAGCTTCGTTTGCCAGGTTAGATTCCAGCTGCGATCTATTTGTCTTGCGTTGGTTTGGACAGTGGGACCGAGAGCTGACTGTTCAGTAAGCAGTGGCAAACTACTGAACGTAACATTTGCCTAGTAAAACCACCACAGACGAAAAATGTTGGGGTTGGTTCTGCAACATCCTGTAAAGGATACACTACTTACTTTAAGACGAGTGGCTTGTGTTTAAATGCTGAAACTAAATGTGTGAATTTGATGTATGACTATATAATATTCTTTGAAACACTATAGTTGTGTGTAAATATTGCATTTAACCATGTAATTTGCTTCATGGAAGACTATGTCAGGTGCCGAGTTTGCTGTGGACACTGGCTATCCACTCCAGCTTGCCATCTGATTCTTTGATGAAGTTGATTTTGCATTTATTATTATTTATGCCCCACTGTTTACCTGTTCTGCATAAATCTTTCTGTCTTCCTCTATTATCTGCCTTACTTAGTATGTTTCTAATACGGCTTATCACAGCTTGGTCTTCCGCTTCTCTCTGTTGTTCATTATATTTCTTTGGCATCGCTCTTTGTGGCAGCTGGTACAAGGGCATTCTCGTCAAATGGCCAAACCATCTCATCTGTTGCTCTTCAGTGAACTAACTGTATGACTGGTTTTCCCTTGTGGGTTCAGGGGCCCCATGGGGATGGGGGGGGGGGGAAGAACCACTGCTTCCCTAACAAGTATGTCAGAAGAGTTGACTAGAGTTGTCCCTTCAAAGTCGAGGTGCATCTTCCTGAGAGGCAAGGAGCCAACAGTCAGCACACAAATAAGTCAGATCGGTAAAGGAGATGTGCACACAAAACACAATTTCTGAAACAAAACGTTAAGTCCAGAAGTCAATGAACATCTAGGAGGTTCTGCTGGAGTTTACATTGAAAAAGAAGAATATGACTGGGTTTCAGCCACAGTTTTCTAATTTCTTCATCTTTTAACTGTATCATTTCTTGTTACTCAGGCAGATCTTTTAAGAATCTCATCTTATCTCCGTTATCTTTTTTCTTCTGCATGTTCCCCAGCTTTAAACTCCAGTGGAAAGTTCTTCGACCGCGAATTATAATATCTGAAGGCAAACAGTTGGTGTTGACCCTGTGGTGGCTGCCCAATGTGTGCTTGTTGCTGGTCTTGTTGGGACTACTGTTTGCTTGCTTTATTTTTCATAAAAGACAGTGGTTAACATTTTGTGTAGTTTTTATAGACACAAGGACCTTGTTGCTGTGAAGTTGGAAGCCTTGATGATGTCTTAATGATTCCCAAAACAGTTGCACTTATGAACTGTATGATGTAATCTTAACAATGAACTTCAGAGTTTGAAGCAAACAATGTGATGACTTTGTCATAGAAGTTCATGATTAGTATAAATCAAAGCTTTATCTGTATGTGGTTGTATTACTGAAATGATTTGTATTTCCAAAAAATTCCCCCGAAGTCGGAGTACATCTGCCGGAGAGGCGGGGAACGAGAACTGCGAACAAATAAGCCAGTAAAACGGATGTACACGCAAAACTCAGGTCAAGGTAAAAGCCAAAAGTCCATTTTGGACGAACAACCGCGACTTACCGCCGGAATTCACAGCCGGTGAACAAGAAGAAGAAGAAGAAGAAGTATTTCCAAAAGGATGTGCATGAAGGTATGATCTTACTGTATTTTATACAGTATTTTCTTGGTGTATGCTTCAGTGAGAATTGTAGTTGTTAATATTTTCAATGAGATCATTTGCCATGTCATTTTCTGACTTCTTATTTTTGTTTTATTACATATAATTTATAATAAACTTCTTACTCTGCACAGTGTGTTAGGGTTAGGGTTGTGAAAGAAGGAGAGAGAGAGAGAGAGAGAGGGGAATTTGTTTAATAAAAATGTCAGAAGCCTGAATTATGTGCCTGGCTTAACCAGTATGTTGTGTTTGGCAGTTCAGGTGCATGCATTTCAGTGTCTACTGGGAAAAAACCTAGGCACAGTGGGTTTTCTGAAGCACAGTAATTATCTTCAGCTGGGGGAGGAGGCGGGCATTCAGTATAGGAAACACAGACAACATGGACATAAAAACCAAAGAAAGGAAACTTGTGACACAACAGAACTAAATAAACCTGAATTTAAAATAAAAAAGGAGAAATGAAAGTAACAACTAAATAGAACTGCTTATGAACAAAAATAGCAGTACAGATTGAATATGTGAAAAGTGCGCAACTAAGAGGCACTGGTTGTGAACAAACAAACAAACAAAAATCAGTTTAAAAAACAAGTAACTAGAGAAGCAGCCTTTGAAATTTGGAAATACACTGGAACCGCACCTTCAGCATTTAAACCCTTTAAAACCCGTAGCAATTTTTAAAGAGACCAAAGTCCTTGAAATATTCACACTGTGAAGGGATGAAGGGAAATAGAAAATGCACCAAGAGTTCAATACATATAAGTAATCACTTCATCAGAGAATAAACCTGATTTCATGCTAAAGCAACTCCCAACCAGAGTGCAATTCTTTCTGTACCTGACAAACATTAGAAACAAGTGTAGGACAGGAGAAATTGCACTGGGATGGGGAATCGCTTCAGCGTGAGGCCATCCATTTTGATGTGATGTTATATGTTTAGCAACCCCTGCATATGGCAGAGACCATCAACACATTTTTACAGACTGTATCTTTATTTCCTCTCTCTTGGTCACTGTGTCACTCTGATTGTCTTACTGTCTCTCTCTCCTCTCTGTATCTCTCTGTGCTTCCTTCCCTTGGCCCTCCATCTCCCCCCTCCCCCTTCCACATGTCTGTTCAGCAGTAACAAGTTTAGTATAGCATTGAATATTAGAAAAACAAGACCAAATGCAAAAACAAATCTAGAAATCAATCCTCATGTGGGTTCCTGGGCCCCATTTGGGCAGGAAATAATAGGCCCCCCCGCCTCCAACAAGCCTGTTACATAAGGCGAATCAGGGGGTTTGCAGAAGTGAGATGTGTTGGGACAAAAGGTGCTGACATTGCATCCTAGCTGTAAACCTCAACGCAACAAAGAAGAATTAAATGGCACTTGTGTAAAAATAAATGAATACAGATGAAACATGCAACAAGGACAGCATTAAACAGCACTGCCTGTTTGAAAGGAAAATGAATATTAACCAACATGAAACGGCTGGCCAAGTGGTTACAGTGTCAGACTGTCATGCAGGATACCTGGGTTTGATCCCCAGTAAGGTGATGTAGTTTTTCTGTCGGGGGCAGAATTAAACATCATAACCTGTACAGTCCGTGGTGACAGCACCAGCCGTGTGGCCCTAAAACCTGATGCTCACGACCTGTTGTCTACACTGCCCTTAAAAAAAGTGGTACATGCAGACAGTAGTGATAGTTACAAGTACAGTTAGCGCTGCTTAAGAAAAAAAAATACAGACCAAAATAACTGTTTATTATCATAAGCTTTTATTAACTTTAAAATATTATCACAATTACGTTACAAACAGTGAAAAGAAACGTAGTATGTTTTAAACAGGCTGAGCCCAAATTCAATGTATGTGTCACACTAATCGGACCAGAACATTAAAAACAAGGAAAAGTTTATTAAGACAGAACCATGCCTGATTATATAAGGTATGAAATTTGGGCATGAATAACAATCAAATAAATTCCACAATTAGTGATGCTGTGTTCTATCATATGGAGTGAACAATGGCATGAACTTAGACAATGCATTCATAATCTGATCTGAGTACAGAATCTTTGAAATGTCAGCATAAATTCACAATTTTATCTCATACTTGGTAACCCTGTGTTATATCAGATGACTGGATTAAGACAACAAGAAAATAAAATATAAATCAGACAAATATCAAGTTTGATCATTATATATGATATATATATATATATATATATATATATATATATATATATATATATATATATATATATATATATATATATATATATATATATATATATATATATATATATATATATATATATATATAGATACACACAAGCACGCATACCAAGAGAGAGAGAGAGAGAGAGAGATCAGATGTAAGAAAAACAAGAATATATGCTCAACATTGTATCTGTAAAGTAAGTGAAGATATTTTTCACACCATAGCGGGCACATCACACATTTATAGACCAGTTGGGCACTCAATAGGTGATGTGACTAACACCATGCCAGCTGCCTTTACTTCCCAGAACTTATCCTAATAACCACTGTAGGTAACTGAGTTTAAAAAAAGGGACACTTCTCAAGTCTTAGACACCTAAGGGGTTACAGTGCTATACTGATATTCGTATAGACCAGCAGCACGTGGTGAGTGATGTGGTGTTCTTTACTTCCCAGTAAATTGTCTGGTACCAGTTTTAAACTGGATCATCTTGGAAGACAAAGTTAATTGTGGAAAAAAAAAAAAGACTGCCTTGATGCAGATTTGAACCAAAGACTTTTAGACTGGCAGACGGGCGTAAAGCTGCTGTGCTACCATAGCTTTCAGTAGGTAATTACTGATGTGTAAATTCTAACAGAATACCAGCCTGGTCCTGGTTAAATGCCCAGATGTGGCAGAATTTCGCTGACAAGCAAGCCAAGCCTGATATAATATATGTGTTTTTTTTTAAAGTATCCCAAAACCTTGAGTTGTAAACCCTTTGGCTCAGTACTATGGATATCGCAACCCTTCGGCCTTGATTCCATGATAGATACCGTAAATCTGGAAGGAATGTGGCTTTTCTGCCTACCCTCAGGGGTGAACCCGGACCACCCGGTCGCCAGGGAGTCCAGTTTAGCCAACTGCACTAGCAAGCCGGTCATATACATACATATATATATATATATATATATATATATATATATATATATATATATATACACACACACATGGACTCTAGACCAGATGAAACCTGATTTAAAATATAAAAAAATAAAAAAAAACTTAATTGTAAAAATAATGTTAATACTATTCCAGCCAGTTATATAAAGCAAACATTTCTTTAGCAAAAAGTTCACAAGAGTTTTACAAAACAAACAGTTAACAATTGCATAGTGTGGCTGGCAAAGTAGAGATGAAAAGACATAAGTCATCTTTTTCACTGGATGAATAATCATTTAATATTATCCACATCTCACATGTAACTCTAGTCACTCTATATGTTTTTTTGTGTTCATACAGACACGCATGCACGTATGCACACACGTGCGCGGGTGCGCACACACACACACGCATGCACGCACGCACGCACGCGCACACACACACACACGTGTGCACACACACACCTTAAAAGTTTCATGTGTAGAGACAACTATTTTCCCATAATTTTTTTTTTTTTTACAATGGAAAATGAATATATCATAGTGAAAGCAACAAAAGAATTTCATTCTTGTTGAAAATATCATTTTTACAATCTCTATAATGCTGGTTCAAAGATAGAAAGAAAAAAAAAACATGCACACAAAAACACAGCAAGCTTACCATTTTTAAGCCAAAGTCTATTAGGCATACCATGCTGACTTGTATTTTTGTAGTCCAGTCGGTGCTTGATGGGTGAGATGGTCAACATGACGACAGGTCTGAGATATGAGTTTCAGAATTTAAAACAAAACACACAAAAAAAAGCTAGATTTTTCTTTTCTAACTCTTTCAGTTCCTGGGGGTTTAGCATCAAAGTGCCAAGGGATAGTAAAGAAAGATGTAAAATCAGCACATCTTGTGATCACTGGGATACTAGGTAGGCACCTATAAAGGTATTTTCTTTTTCTTGGGATTGAAAATGTTAACCTCAGAGCAATAAATTATATACTTTTTCAATCATTTAAATTTTAAAAAAAAGTCTTTTATTGACAGCCGACATACAAAGCTGAGCGTGATGTTACTGACATGACAAAGCTGATTGTGAGTTACTGACATGACAAAGCTGATTGTGAGTTACTGACATGACAAAGCTGATTGTGAGTTACTGGCATGACAAAGCTGATTGTGAGTTACTGACATGACAAAGCTGATTGTGAGTTACTGACATGACAAAGCTGATTGTGAGTTACTGACATGACAAAGGTGATTGTGAGTTACTGACATGACAAAGGTGAGCGGGACTTTACTGACATGACACAGCTGAGCATGACTTTATTCACATGACAAAGCTGACTGAGTGTGACTTCACTGACATGACAAAGCTGAGTGTGAGTTACTGACAGGACAAAGCTGACTGTGAGTTACTGACACGACAAAAGTGTGCATGACATTGCTGACATACAAAGCTGAGTATGAATTTACTGACATGACACAGCTGAACATGACTTTACTTACATGACATGGTTGACAGAGTGTGACTTGACATGACAAAGCTGAGTGTGAGTTACTGACATGACAATGCTGAGTGTGAGTTACTGACAACAATGGAGAAGTGAAATCAGAAGTAAAGCAAATAAAAGACCTTTTTTTTCTTTTTACGCCAGTGGTGCACAGGGTATATAAATCTAAAATCATATTTTTACACACCAATCAGAAAGATGATATGGCCGGCTGCTTTTACTTTCCAGGACAATACCTGGCACCCAATATCTAGTTTAGCCTCTACATCAGGGCTATTCAACCACATCTGGCCCGCTCTACACCATCACAGCTCACAGAGGGAAATCATAAACTGTCATTTCAACAGTGTCAGAACTGTCAGACAAAGAGTGATGGAGAAAGGACAGGTAGCAATCCAAGGGGGAGAGTGAGAGGGAAGGCAGAGGACGATGAGAGGGAAGGCGGAGGACGACATTTAGCTGGAGGAGGAAGTGTGAGTCTGATATCTATCACCTGTACTGAAACAATGTGTAGAAACATCCCGTTGATATCTATCACCTGTACTGAAACAATGTGTAGAAAGATCCCGTTGATATCTATCACCTGTACTGAAACAATGTGTAGAAACATACAGTTTATATCTATCACCTGTACTGAAACAATGTGTAGAAACATCCAGTTGATATCTATCACCTGTACTGAAACAATGTGTAGAAACATCCCGTTGATATCTATCACCTGTACTGAAACAATGTGTAGAAACATACAGTTTATATCTATCACCTGTACTGAAACAATGTGTAGAAACATCCAGTTGATATCTATCAACTGTACTGAAACAATGTGTAGAAACACCCAGTTGATATATATAACCTGTACTAAAACAATGTATAGAAACATCCAGTTGATATATATCACCTGTACTGAAACAATGTGTAGAAACATCCCGTTGATATCTATCACCTGTACTGAAACAATGTGTAGAAGCATCCAGTTTATATCTATCACCTGTACTGAAACAATGTGTAGAAACCTCCAGTTGATAGCTATCACCTGTACTCAAACAATGTGTAGAAACACCCAGTTGATATCTATAGCCTGTACTGAAACAATGTGTAGAAACATCCAGTTTATATCTATCACCTGTATTGAAACAATGTGTAGAAACATCCCATTGATATCTATCACCTGTACTTAAACAATGTGTAGAAACATCCAGTTTATATCTATCACCTGTGCTGAAACAATATGTAGAAACATCCAGTTGATATCTATCAGCTGTACTAAAACATTGTATAGAAACTCAGTTTTCACACAGTTCAAAGAACAATTTGTTTCAATGAACACATCATCTTTATCATAGCACTAGTTTACATGAAAACAATACACGTTATATTTGTCTACAATTCAATCCAAGAAGTTATAATGTCTTAGTGATGCACATATCATCTTTATCAGACACAAAGTAGTTTTTTTCACTACAAAGCTTGGCTTGTTGAATTAAAATTTCTTCATTTTATATGATAAGATCTTAAACTTCTTCTTCTTTCATTCACTTGAAATAGATTATCTATGTCTGCAATGTTGTCTCTAGTATGAACTTCACTGTTTTTTGTAATTCACTCAGCAACCTGTACAGTTTGACTTGATCTTAAACTGAAAAGCCACATGTTGGGATTAGACTGTTTATGTACTGTGTACCTAGAAGTGTGGTTTTATAGAATATGTTTAACAGTATCACGTACAACAATCATACACAGTTTTATAGTGTAAATAAGTGGTTCCCAGGTAATCAGGTAGTCACCATTTCGGTTACCTCACATTTGCACCGTTCTCTTGCTAACAAAAACCACACAGAATGCTTATCACTGAACCTTGTTATGTAACTGACACAGACTGGGCTCTCATCAAAGCCAATAACTTACTGCCTGTATATCCCACTTTTGCAGTGTAGACAAGGGGGTCTTTGAGCCTGAGAATTTAAGGCCACATGGCTACTGCTGTCAGCATGGACTGTGCAGGTTACAATTTTAATTTTTACCTGATAGAAAAAAAATCCTTAGCCTTACTGAGGATTCAAACCTAGGTCTTCCGCTTGAATGCCTAGCATTCTAACCATTCAGCCAGCTGCTAGCATTCACAAATCAAATGCGTAAGGCAGTTGTCAGAAATGCCAACACAAACAGGACAAGAAAGGCAGTTCCTTATCAATGGAAGCAGCAGTTAGGACAAGTTAGTAGTTGCATGTGCAGTTAATCCTATAAAGCAATACCAGTTCTGTGGTCGCCATGGCGTAGCAGCTAGATGCTCACGTGCGGATCGGAAGGTCGTGGGTTCACTCCCTGGTGGAGTTGGACTGTTTTCAAAAATGACCTTGACTCCCAGGTCGACCCAGCCTTGAGTGGGTACCGGGTGCAGTCCCAAGAAGTAAAGGCAACTGGCATGATGCTGACCACATCACCCATCTTGTGCCGATTGGTCTATAAAAATATAGGTCTAGCCCTATATGCCTAAAGGCGTGGAAAGGGGACCTTTACTTTTACTTACTACCAGTTCTGTTGCCAATAGGCCACTCGCCACTTTCTGAAATTTAGTTTGTAACATAAACCATGTTGGGTGCAGTTGAAAAGTCCTCCAAATGAACATCACAGCCTCAATATTGTGTCATATACTCAACTCAGTAGCTGGGCGACAGAACTATATACTTTCAGTGGAAAAACTGGGGGGGGGGGGGAATAAAATGGCTAACCACAGTCAGAAGTCAGAAGCAAATAACTTGCAGTCAGCTTGTTTATCCACAATAATGGACCTGAAGTCAGTGATTCCCAGTTAGCTAAGTCTTGCGAGTCTATTTTATATTAAAAGGTCTGAAATGACCCCATATTTTTTTTTATAGTCATATTACAAAATTTAAAAAAAGCATACAAATTAGAATCCCAAAAAAGATTGCATTCCAAAGTTAAGTTTAAAAAAAAATTAGTTTAGTTTTAAATAATAACAGGGTGGCCTTAACTTTATTCTTTGAACCACCAAACTGGAAAAACTGACTAGGGGTCACATTACAAGAAAGAATTGGACATGATTCATCATCATCATCAGGTGCCTTGCCGACTGGCGTGGGCGATTATGCCTCTCCATAATCCACGATCTCCTGCAGCATGTATCAGTTCGTGTGCCGACACACCTCCATGCCATGGAACAAGACTGTCAAGAATCTTCTCTCGTTGTCTTCCTCTATCCCTCCTTCCACAGATCTTTCCAGTGGTCACAACATGTTCTATTTTCCCTCTTCTCATAACATGGCCGAAAAATGATGACCTTCTCCTTCTAGACATGATTACCATTACCAAATGGGAGCCACATTGGTGTAGCAGTTAGACACCCACCTGCGGATCAGAAGGTCGTGGATTCAAGTCTGAATGAAATTACACTTGTTTCAAAAGTGACCTTGGCTTCTAGGCTGACTCAGCCTTGAGTGAGTACCAGGTAAAGTTCTGGAAAGTAAAGGTGGTAGGTGTATGCTGATCACAGCCACCAAGTGCCGATTGATCTATAAAATATAGGTCTTGCCCTATATGCCCAATAAGATGAAGGTGTGGAAAATGGTACTTTACTTTTATTACTTGTTTAAATGCCTGATGAATTTGACAGGTGAATAGTAGATATTGGTCTCCTGCACAAACAGTGGCCTGCATCCCTAAAGATTCAGATCAGGAGTGGATTTTTTGCCCAACATATTTCGGGTGTGGGTAGCAATGAACAGGCTGATAGATTATCTGTGGCTGTTTCTCTGGCTGGGCAGTTAGCCACTTTATCCTAAAGCAGATGTGGTAAAAGCTCTCTGGAATTAAGTGGATAGTGCAATAAAACAGAGCATTCTTATATGTAGAAACTGATTTGACTGGGAGTGAACCGAGGCTCTAGTTTTCAACACGCAGAGGATAAGACAGGCAGACTTTTAATCAGGTTACAACTGGTTCCATCAACTTCATTAGCTTCTGGGGAAGGAGACACTGTATGTATTGAGGTCAGTTCTTGATTCACTCATTCATTTACTCATTCACTGATTCAGAAGAAGAACAAATAACAATTTGTGTTTTGTTATAAGTGAATGTTTAAGTTTTTCTTTACATAAACAACACATCTATACAAATCTGGATATGTTTTCGAAAACATATATTCTTATGTTTATGGACACACACACACACAAATTTATATCTTGTTTTACAAGTTCTCAGATCTCCAGAAATACTGTAGAATAGGCAAATATCTGTGTCATTTTACATAAAAGAACCAACATTCTGGGTGTGTGGGCATTTCACTTGAAACTAATAATACAGGAATGTTGGTTATGGCAGAAATGCTGAGCAACAAGTGTTTAGCTGGATATATTTATACAACTGTAATATATGTGTTGTTATGTTGGATACATTATAATGAATGTCCTGACATTAAAACAGCTAAAATAACAGTAGTGAAAAGACAAATCTCATCAAAACTGACATCTTGGAATACCAGACGGTTAAACTCAGCAAGATCAGAAAAAATGATTGGTTTTAAAATACATTAAATATGCATTAACTTACGAAAGCAGTGACATCACAAGTTATTTTATTAAAGAAGTTCACCAAACTATGATAGTCAGAATATATCCATGATAGTTCATTTTCAACATCTTCCTCTGCTTCGTCTTCTACATTTCTCAACTGTGAACTCCAGTGGAAAGTCCTGGTTATTCATCCATGTTTGGACTTTGGTCCTGTTCTAGGGCCTGATTTGTGCATGCACATTCACTTTACAGATCCAGCTTATTTGTGAGCGTATGGTTTGGTTCCTTGTCTCTCAGGCAGGTGTTCTCCAACTTCACAGTCGATGGTTATTCTGTCTACACTGGCCAGGTCCCCAGCAGAAAACTATTTCAAGGATGACCAGGTAAAGATGTAAATAGACCAGTTTGCAACCTAGTCTTTTTGAATAAGCTTTGAATACCACATGTGGGGATGCACCTCTGCATTTCTTTTTAGTTTCAAAGCCTATTCTTTAACAAAACTGATTCGATTTGTGTCCATATTTTTTTTGGAATACTTCTTTGGAATAATTGTTGCGAATGTGAAACTACAACCTAGCAAGCTATAGTAGTACAACTATAGCAGAAATAAGAAATACTACATGCATATCTAAAGTAATGCAACTTTTAAAACCTAGATTAGCATGTTAACAACAAGAATTATCTCAGAGATGGAATATGGGAAAAATAACCAAAGTTATATAAGATTATTTAAATTACAGTAGTGACAGATACAGACTTTATGTAAAAGAAAAAAATAACACATTGGTGTTAAAGTATTAAGGCCGACTATTCTCACAGTCACTAATTCTTACAAAGTATGTTTATACACAATAATCTAAGCAAGAAAAGAGCAAAATTATTGTATGACATTAAGGTGGCATACAAGGCAGACTGAACATAAAGTTGCCTAAGAAAATCATGAACAGTCAAAAAATGCTGGGAGTCGGTTCTACAATATCCTGTAAAGGTGTGTCTTCAATCCCCACAATTGGTATGTACCAAATACAACAGATCAAGGCAAAACTATTGGCCAAGAGTAAGACGGTGCAAGCCAAACTTTACGGGTTGCTGATTTAATTACAACAGACAGTGAAGCTCAGACCAGAGTTGCAGATATAGATAATCGATTTCAATCGAATGAAAGAAGAAGAAGAAGAATCTCCACAAAACACAAATAGTTACCCCTATCAGTAACGTAAGAAAAGAGCAAAATAATTTTATTATATTAAAGTATAAAAAAGAATATATTAAGAATACTTGTTTCTAATTCCTATAGAACAAAAACAGTTACCCCCCCCCCCCCCCCCCCCCCCCCCCCCCCCCCCCCCCATAACATAAGAAAAAAGCAAAATAGTTTTATTATATAAAAGTATAAAGGACAGAATATTCAGAATACAATTTGTTAACCCCCACAGAACACAAGCAGTTACACAATCCCCTCCTCCCAATAACTTAAGAAAAAGAGCAAGGTATTACAGCTCTATAGCTTACAGGTCAGTGAAATCACTTTTCTTTCAGTCCAAGCCCTGACTCATTAGGGTTCAGTTTCCATGATAGGCAGTTAATAAACAAAAAAACTGTTCTCATGGCTTTCAGTCAGTAGTACAAAGTTGCATCATTCACGAGATTGGGGCTTCACAATGTTAATGTTCTCAAAGGAGTGCACTGCAGCCAACCTTAAAAAAGAATAAAACTGTTACTAAGATTTTTAGTCAGAACAAAGTTGCATCGTTTAAGAGACTGGGTCCTCACTGTGTACATATAATATTCCCAAAGGGTGCAATGGGGCCTCACAATATTAATATATTCCCAAAGGGTGTCATGGGGGTCTAACAATATTAATATAATATTCCCCAAGGGCACCTTTACTTACCTGCTACCCATTTAAAGCTGGTTCTGCCTGGAATCAAGATCTGTGGTGTAATAAATGTCGATGCAGATTTAAACCCTAAATCTTCAGGTTGGCAGGCAAGTATCTAGCCATTACACTATTACGGCTCCCACAGAAAAAAGTACCCTAAAAAAAAAAACAAAGTATAATAACTGTATTAAAGTATAAAATGGCAGAATATTTGTCTGGTCCAGGAATTTACACACAAGAAAATGAGAATAGACTTAAAGATGTACAACAGTCAACATGAGATAGGTAATGCTGACAAATATGCATAAACAAATTTTACAACAAGAACCAGCAACATTAAATCTGAAGAATATTTCTTAATCAGCAATGACACAGAAAGACAGTTTCACAGACATCTGTGTTTATACAAATTGACTGGAATAAAATAGGTTAATTTCTGTTTATTATTCTTATTGTCCATGCCATGTGGCATTGGTAGTCATGTCTATCCACAGCCTTCTGTCTCAAGTGCTTTCTATCAATTCTGATACAGACGATCTTTCATGCCATGATTTCAGACTATGCAGCATCTTCTTTTTTGGTCTCTCTCCGCCTTTTTCCTCCTCCAAAATTCCACCATCACAATGTACTCAATATTTCCCCTTTTCATGACATGTCCCAAGAACTGAGATTGTCCCCCTAAGCTTATTTACAAGAATACATATCTCAAAAACATGCAAAAACAAATCAACAATAAAAACCTGCCAACTGAAAATGTTCAGGCAGGCATACATACAGAGTGCATGACAAAGATCTGAACTACTTCACTATTTTTAGTAAGAGGCTGCGTGGTCTCCAGGCATGGTGTCCGCCTCAAGTGCTACAGGTTCCAGGTTCAATCTCCAGTAATGGCTGGGATTTTTTCACGTGGACTTGGACTTTTAGTAATTCCCCCTGGTCTCTGGGTAGTGAGATCAGATGCCCATGTGCATTGTTGCACACATTAAAAATCCCTTGGCAGTTGGAAATAAAAAAGAGTAGCCTAAGAGAGCTGCCCGGGCAAACATTTTGAGTTAAAAATCTACCCAAAGTATTTCAGGATTCTCGCCAGTGCTAAAGAGCCTCTGCTGAGCTTCTTTGGACTAAGACTTGAGTTAGAAAAAGAACGGAGCACTTATGGATTACTACCCATGTGCCATGATGTTGATCCATTGTTCAAACTTTAAACCTCAAACTATTTTGAGAATTGAATAATCATACATTAAAGAATCACAATGTAAAATGCAGCATTTTGTTTTAAAGAAACTGAAAAAGTTTGCCAGGTGGGATCTTTGCTTATGCACAACTAATACGCAGTGTTTTTGTGTGGCTATTTTAGTTCAGTTATCACTGGTTCATCCTCCAATGAACGTAAAATGGTGACAACAGAGATGAAAAGCGTTAGAAGAACTGCAGGAGTTTCAAGGAAAGACAGAATACGAAATCAGACGAACGCTAGGAATAAAGCCAGTCTTACAAGTCATCAAAGAACAACAAATGAAGTGGTTTGGACACCTAACAAGAATGCCCTGGTACTATCTGCCACAGCGAGCCACGCTAGAACGTTACAATGGATATAGAACGAGTGGAAGACCTAGGAAAATATGGAGTGATGGCATTAAGAACAGCCTTAGAGAAATGAACATCAGTCTTAATAGTGCTCTTGACAGAGCTCATCAACTAATGTTATATCTTCCCCCCCCCCCCCCCCCCACACTTCCCTGAGGTACAAGGTGGAAGAGAAGAAGAAGGAGAAGAATCACTGGTCTGAGATCAATACCAGTTTGGGTTCCACTACTCCAGTTTGGGGGGAAAAGGAATAGATTGAATGCCCATGGAAAACATGCGGTAAAAGGCAACTAACTAATAAGGGGTTTCCTTAAATTGGATGTGTTGGGCTGAAAGGCGTAGACATTGCAGCCTAGCTGTAAACTACAACATGCCAACTGGACTTTTAATGGTGAAAACAGAAGAAAGAGATCCATGATCCATAGAGGCAGGACATTTATCTGACCGTAATGGCTCTAGGATTGGCCAAGCCTGGCAAAATATGTATTGGATAATTGTACATATGGAGGATTATTTTCTGTAGAACAAGTGACTGTCAATATTTTAGAATCTTCTACCATGTTTTCCTGAAAAAAAAAGACCGGACCTTATATTAAACGTTGCTTTTAAAAACAATGCCCTAGGGCTTTTTTCAGAGGATGTTTTATTATCTATTTTTTTTTCAGATACAAAATTCTACATTTATTAAAATACAGTCATGCCTTCGTCTTCTCGAGCACTACTAATTCCGTCTTCTCGAGCACTACTAATTCCGTCTTCTCAAGCACTACTAATTCCGGTCTGAATTTTGTTTGGACTCCACCTACTGTAGAACCAATTTCCCCAGCTTCTCATGTCTAGCAATAAAGCTTTGTTTAAATAAACAAGTCTCTATTCCAGCGTGGATCACAAAATTTTTCCACTCCATTATATCCTGTGTAATCAATTCGATACCTTTTGCTTCTCTCATCAACATCCGCTGTAAGATTTCTCTTAGACGTCTTTGTTTTGACAATCCCTCTATTTCCCATCTCAGTGCCTCTTTGGTGATTAGATTATCTGCTCCTTTCTTCTAAGGATGTGTTCAATATATAACATAGCAGCGTCTTCTCTAGTTTATAACTAATGATACTAAATGCTGCCTAAACATTTCTGTTATTCTTCACGTCTATGTCAGGACTGCCTTTACTTAGACTGATTCCAATGTCTGATCAGCTATCTGAAATGCTTAACTGGTGAAAATACTGTAAAGATGTATAATACATGTCCAATAAGTGGTTACAGTTGTTAAGATCTTCTTCGCAAGCAGTGCATCAATACTTTGTACTTCACAATCAACCAGTGTAGTAAAACAAGTCATGACAGTAGTATAGAATATAAAAACTACAGCCACAGTCTTAATTTACAATCAGTATTTTAAAATACAAGGCCACTTACTTACAATTATGAGCAAATAACTTTCACATTGAAACCCAAAAAAAATGTGGATGATACATGTTATATGAAAATCAATAGGAGCACACTGGGAAGGATACTAGCCTTGTCCTAGAAACAGCAAATGCAATCTAAAAAAGTCAGATTATGGCAGGGCAGACCAGATCATTATTCTTGGCCGGCAGCTGGTCTAGGAGGGGAGTTCCAATAGGCAGACAGACATCTGATCTGGCAACTTCTGCAATGTGCGTCCCCTCCCTCCCTCCCTTCCCCTGTTTTGGTGTTACCTTTCTTATGGAGTAAATAAAGCATGATGAACAAGGGATTACAAAGCACTGGCTTCACAAGGTCTCCACAATACTGCCCAGGCTTTGTGCTATAGAGATGAGGAATGGTGGGTCTTGCCAGTCATACTGGCCATCGATATCAGCTGTGATTCCTAAGCCTCCCCATACACAACAAACTGATACTTTAGTTGTTTACTGCACCATCAAAATGTTCCAGCTGTTTGTTGTTTCCTCTTTTTTTCTTTCTTCCTCGCTTTCACTTGCTATAAAACTCCGGCAGAAAGTTCTAGTTGTTTGTCCACCTCTGGACTTTGGTCTTGCTCCAGAACCTCAGTGGTGCATGCACATCCTTTTAACAGATCTGACTTAATTGTATGCAGATTGTTGGTTTCTTCAGGCAGAAGCACTTCCCTGCGTGTTGGGGAGGCAGTGGGTCTATTTATGTTTTCTCCACAATAGGGCCTTGGAACCCACATGGGAACCTTTAGTAATGTTAAAGGGGGCTGAGTGGTCTCGAGGTATGGTGTCCGCCTTGAGTGCTGGAGGTCTCGGGTACAAGCCCTGGTGAATGTTAGGATTTTTTCAAGTGGACGTCTAGTAAATTCACCTGGTCTCTGGGTGTGTACTCCTGCACATGTAAAAAATCCCTTGGCAGTTGGAAATTGAAAAAGAGTAGCCTTGCGGCGCTGCCTGGGCAAAATTTGGAGTTATAAATCTACTAAAAAGTATTTTAGGATCTTTGCCGGTGCAACAGAGTTCGTGCACTGCGCTGAGATTCTTCACATTCAGGCTTGAGTTAGAAGCAGAACCGAGCATTTATGGGTTACATCAGTGTGCCATGATGTTGATCCGTCGAATAAACAAAAAACATTTAGTAATGTGATGCAGTTTCTGTTTTAGAATGACAAATTCTTATTGCTACAGACTTTACACTTTCATTTTTCTTCTGGGTTTAGTTTCTTCTTCTGAAGCAGATAATAATAAATAATAATAACTGATGTTTTGTTACCACAGAAACTTGACTGAACATTAGGCATTTCCTTGCATGCTCTTTGGGAGTCTCTGTGGTGTAGCGGCTAGAAGCTCACATGCGGATCGGAAGTTGTGGGTTCGCTCCCTGGGGGAGCGGGACTTTTTTCAAAAAATGACCTTGACTCTCAAGTCGAGCCAGCATTGAGTGGGTACTGCGTCCAGTTCCGGGAAGTAAAGGCGGCCGGCATGATGCTGACCACATCACCCATCTTGTGCTGATTGGTCTATAAAAATAAAGGTCTAGCCCTATATGCCCTTTACGCATGAAGGCTTGGAAAAGAGATTTTTACTTACTTGTATGCTCTTTCCTCTGATGCAGAAGCCACTCCAGTCCCTCTACGTTTTGTCCCCATAAGAATATGACTATAATTTTTCTCATCTTGACCCTGAAGTGGACATAGGCATGCTTTACCAAGCTTTACATCCTGGTCATGCAATGATGTTAGCATCAGAGATTCAACATTATCTGCCAACCTACTCCATGTCAAACTGATGAGTCGAGTCAAGAACTGACATCACAGCACTTGGGGCAGTTCCATGTGTGCTCCGTCCTAATCTTCAGTAGCCAGCGCAGAGTTCCAATACTAATGGTACCGGTCACAATCTAGTTATAAGTCTGTCTTGCCTTTCCTCTGAGTGTAGTAAGCCGGCCAGACCCTATGGTTACAGCCAGGTGCCTCATTCTCTCAAGGCCCAAATAATCTTCTTTCTCTACTGCTTATTCCTAAAGGGCCTTGACCACATCTGCCTTGTCATGTATCAATTCACCACCCAGTGGTGCAGATCCAGCCAATCTGTTTGCCTGTTCATTACCCACTACACCGGCATAGCTTGGAGAAAAGATCCACACTGATGGCACACTGACAATATCAGCTCTGTCTATGCCTAAAATAAGTGTACAACCCTACAAATTGATTCTTGCACCAAGCTAGTGTGATTGCAGCATCATGTAATTCATTTTCACAACTTTCCTGCTGCACACTTTCAAACTGGGCAGCACGTATAGTTTACACATCTCCTTCAACAATTAGTCAACCCAGTATTTTCAAGCAACTGTGTTAAAGCAACAGCAGATACAATCAATTCATTAGAAATTTAACATACACTTATCTGAAACATTTCAATTAAAATAGTCATTTTTAACCAAAAAAGAGCAGAATGTATTAAAAACATTTATAAAACATGGTTTCCTAAATGAGAAACTAACAGTATATTTAATCAAACAATATGACAAAGTTAACATCTAAAAAAAACAATATATATTTAACATCTTAAATGTAATGTCGTCTAAGTATTGACAACTTCTTTATTTATTTTCAACAGTATACAGTTATGACAATTATGCAATTTGTTGTGTATACTTCTGTGTCATTTAAACTGATTTTTTAAATTTGTATAGTTGCAATATATTCAGTGCTTCTATTAGTGGGTCAATTTTAATTCTCTCCAGACAGACAGATAGCAACGGAGACTGTTTGACAGAAATTAAAAGGAGGATGGCCATAGCAATACTAAAATTAAACAGCCTTAAAGGTCTTTGGTTAAGCACGAGCAAGAAGATCAAAATTAGAATTCTAAAAGCATGCATCTTCCCTGCAGCAACATACAATTTTGAGTTGTGGATTATTTCCCGGTCCTTAAGAAAGAGAATAGGGGCTTTTGAGCTGAGATGCTATAGACAGTTTCTCAGAATATCTAGGACAAATAAGAGAAGAAATACTGACATCTTGAAACATCTATAGGCATGGTACCAGGAAGGAAGGGGCAGGGGCCGACCAACACGAAGATAGGCACAGTATATAAGTGACTCCTTGAGTATGAAAGTGCATGAGGCGGGAGAGCTGGTGAGAGACCGAGTTTCTGTCAGGCAGACTGTGATGAGAGCAAAGTTCTGCAAAGGACCTGCTACATGATGATGTTATTTAGCACACACTTGGTGTCACCAATTGGAAAGAGAAGGCCTACCAGAGAGATGAGTGGAATGGGGGGGGGGGGGGGGGGGTGATATTTGCAGCAATGAACCTCAAGGGCTCGGAATGCAGAAAAAGAAGAAGTGAAGTTCATACTAGAAACAACATTGCAGATATAGATAATCTATTTCAAGCAAACCAAAGAAGAAGAAGAAATCCATTATTTTGTGTTTTTCCCAAAATGGGGCCTCAGAACCCACACAGGGACTGTGCAGTGCTGGCAGTGATGTTTGTGTGCTAGGTTTTACATTCATTGAGGAAAAACTACTGTATGGACAATAATTTATGCTTACTATGTAAAGTTTACTGAATAAATGTGTCAAACATTGAACCACCAGACTCTGGAAATTAACAGCTCTGTCACCGTCTCCAGAGCTACCGAAGAGTTCCGATGCCCGCCTCTCTAGCGTAGTTGGCTGAACCGGATTGCGCGGTGAGCGGGTGACGAACTCCTTGTGGTCCGGGTTCACTCCTGGGGGTGGGCAGAGAAGCCACATTTCTCCCAGATTTACGGTATTTAAAATGGAATCAAGGCTGAAAGGTTGCGATATCCATAATACCGAGCCTAGGGGTTAACAACTCATGGCTTCTGGATACTTAAACAAACAAGAGTTCTGATGCAGATGGTGCAAGTGGCAACCTGAGTGAAAGTCAAAGTTGTCTAGTACTGCAGCCAAAACTTGTCTAGTATTCATTGCAGCCAAAACTTGTCTAGTACTGCAGCCAAAACTTGTCTAGTACTGCAGCCAAAACCTGTCTAGTACTGCAGCCAAAACTTGTCTAGTACTGCAGCCAAAACCTGTCTAGTACTGCAGCCAAAACTTGACTAGTACTGCAGCCAAAACTTGTCTAGTATTGCAGCCAAAACTTGTCTAGTACTGCCACTAAAACTTGTCTAGTACTGCAGCCAAAACTTGTCTAGTACTGCAGCCAAAACTTGTCTAGTACCGCAGCCAAAACTTGTCTAGTACTGCAGCCAAAACTTGTCTAGTACTGCAGCCAAAACCTGTCTAGCAGTGCAGCCGAAACTTGTCTAGTACTGCAGCAAAACTTGTCTAGTACTGCAGCCAAAACTTGTCTAGTACTACAGCCAAAACTTGTCTAGTACTGCAGCCAAAACTTGTCTAGTACTGCAGCCAAAACTTGTCTAGTACTGCAGCCAAAACTTGTCTTGTACTGCAGCCAAAACTTGTCTAGTACTGCCACTAAAACTTGTCTAGTACTGCAGCCAAAACTTGTCTAGTACTGCAGCCAAAACTTGACTAGTACTGCAGCCAAAACTTGTCTAGTATTGCAGCCAAAACTTGTCTAGTACTGCCACTAAAACTTGTCTAGTACTGCAGCCAAAACTTGTCTAGTACTGCAGCCAAAACTTGTCTAGTACCGCAGCAAAAACTTGTCTAGTACTGCCGCTAAAACTTGTCTAGTACTGCCGCTAAAACTTGTCTAGTACTGCAGCCAAAACTTGTCTAGTACTGCAGCCAAAACTTGTCTAGTACTGCAGCCAAAACCTGTCTAGCAGTGCAGCTGAAACTTGTCTAGTACTGCAGCAAAACTTGTCTAGTACTGCAGCCAAAACTTGTCTAGTACTACAGCCAAAACTTGTCTAGTACTGCAGCCAAAACTTGTCTAGTACTGCAGCCAAAACTTGTCTAGTACTGCAGCCAAAACTTGTCTTGTACTGCAGCCAAAACTTGTCTAGTACTGCAGCCAAAACTTGTCTAGTACTGCCGCCAAAACTTGTCTAGTACTGCAGCCAAAACTTGTCTAGTACTGCAGCCAAAACTTGTCTAGTACTGCAGCCAAAACTTGTCTAGTACTGCAGCCAAAACCTGTCCAATATTACAGCCAAAACCTGTCAGTATCTTTCTTCTCTAAAATATGTACAGTTCCTGTGATGAAATATATATATATATATGTGTGTGCGTGTGTGTATGTATATTTGTATGTGTGTGCATGCGTGCATGAGTGCGAGTGTGTGTATATCACACACATATACACACACCATCTGCTCTCATATATAACTACCTCTCGAACACAAAAACCCTTCGAATACAACAAACTTTCAAACACAACTACCTCCCAGATTCATCAACTACTGTTCTCATCCAATAAGTGCCTCTCACATACAGCAGTCTCCCACACACAGTAACGACCTCTCAAACACAACAACCCTTCGAGTACAACCACCTTTCAAATACAACTACTTTCCAGACTCAACAGCTACTGTTCACATACAACAAATACCTCTCAAATACAACTACCTTTCACATACAGTTACTTCTTACATTTAATAATTACCTCTCAAATACAACTCATTTCAAATACAACTCCTCAAATACAAGATCTACCTTTCAAATACAGCTACCTCTCATATATAAATAACTCTAAAATATAGTTACCTCTCAAATACAGCAATCTCTCACATACAACAGCCCCTCTCATGTACAACAGCCCCTCTCATGTACAACAGCCTCTCACTTACATCTGCCTCTCACTTACATCTGCCTCTCACTTACATCTGCCTCTCACTCACATCTGCCTCTCACTCACATCTGCCTCTCACTCACATCTGCCTCTCACTCACATCTGCCTCTCACTTACATCTGCCTCTCACTCACATCTGCCTCTCACTCACATCTGCCTCTCACTCACATCTGCCTCTCACTCACATCTGCCTCTCACTTACATCTGCCTCTCACTTACATCTGCCTCTCACTTACATCTGCCTCTCACTTACATCTGCCTCTCACTTACATCTGCCTCTCACTTACATCTGCCTCTCACTTACATCTGCCTCTCACTTACATCTGCCTCTCACTTACATCTGCCTCTCACTTACATCTGCCTCTCACTTACATCTGCCTCTCACTTACATCTGCCTCTCACTTACATCTGCCTCTCACTCACATCTGCCTCTCACTTACATCTGCCTCTCACTTACATCTGCCTCTCACTTACATCTGCCTCTCACTTACATCTGCCTCTCACTTACATCTGCCTCTCATGTACATCTGCCTCTCATGTACATCTGCCTCTCACTTACATCTGCCTCTCACTTACATCTGCCTCTCACTTACATCTGCCTCTCACTTACATCTGCCTCTCACTTACATCTGCCTCTCACTTACATCTGCCTCTCACTTACATCTGCCTCTCACTCACATCTGCCTCTCACTTACATCTGCCTCTCATGTACATCTGCCTCTCACTTACATCTGCCTCTCACTTACATCTGCCTCTCACTTACATCTGCCTCTCACTTACATCTGCCTCTCACTCACATCTGCCTCTCATGTACAACAGCCCCTCACTTACATCTGCCTCTCACTCACATCTGCCTCTCACTTACATCTGCCTCTCATGTACAACAGCCCCTCACTTACATCTGCCTCTCACTCACATCTGCCTCTCATGTACAACAGCCTCTCACTTACATCTGCCTCTCACTTACATCTGCCTCTCACTCACATCTGCCTCTCACTCACATCTGCCTCTCACTCACATCTGCCTCTCACTTACATCTGCCTCTCACTTACATCTGCCTCTCACTTACATCTGCCTCTCATGTACAACAGCCTCTCACTTTTCTGCCTCTCACTTACAATAGCCTCACTTATATCTGCTTCACATTCAACAGCCTCTAACATATCTCTGCCTCTCACAGACAAAAGCCTCTCACATACAACAGTCTCTTATATACAACTACTGCTCACATACAACTCCTCTCACAGATAACTGAAGTCTCTACATTTGAAAGAGCTTCAGGTAGTGGGGAGATTATACAGTGAGAGAGAGACCCAAAATAAAAATCATAATTTCAAAAATGTTAACATGTATCACCATCACCCAAAAACTGATTCTAATAAAAACCAAAGTGCATCGCTGGGGAGGACCGGAATGAGTTCAGAAAAACTTTGAACATTAACTCTGGACAATAAGAACAACAGTTAGCAACATGATAAGTTGAGTCAGTAACATAACTGTGTGACCAACTGAAAACACTCATTCTGATATGACAAGATAATGCATTAGTAACATCTGGAATGGGCAAACTATGGTAACAATGTGAGCAAAGTTCTGCATGAAATATGTATTTAAATAAATGCCTTGTTTTGTGAAATTTTGCATGTGATAAAGAATATAATCAACACGTATATAAGTCCCAATCCATATATGCAACAACATAAAAACAGTAGGAAATTTCATTCCCTCAAAAATTTAAGTAAAGAAAGTCAGGAATCTTTTTCACATCGTGAGCCAATCAGACAGTAAAAGTTAAAAAAAAAAAAGGAAAAAATTCAAGAGAGGACCCTTTCGCATGCCTTAATGCATACAATGCTAGACCCATATTTTATACTGGGTGTGTCCTGAAAGTAATTGGACAAGCGCTGTAGTTTCACACATGCACCGTGAGCAGGGAAATCTGTGGGGTGGTCGGGTGTGTTAGCTACGCGCTGCAACCAGTCCCAGTTGTCGACAAGCAGTTGGAGTGTGCGGATCATGGAAGTAGTGCATCCCTGTATGAGTGATATGTCGTGAAAAAGTGGAACGTTCCATCGAACATTGTGTCAAACTCAGAAAATCTGGGACAGAGATGTTGGAAATGTTAAAGACAGAATACGACAATGAATGTTTGAGTCAATTGATGATGTTTAAGGCCTTCAAGGAGAGTAGAGAAGCTGCTGAGGACGAGAAATGGATGGGTTGACCTTCTGCCACCAGAAGAAAGGAAAACATGGACTGTGTGCGGAACCGTTTGAACAGTGATCGATTAATGACAAAAACTAAATTTGCCCAAAACACAAGTTTATGAAATTTTTGTGCAAGAATTGGGCATGCAAAAAGGGTGCACAAAGTTGGTGCCAAAACTTCTTTTTCTTCTTCTTCTCTTCCACCTTGTACCTCAGTGAAGTGTCGAGGGGAGATGTAACATTCGTTGATGAGCTCTGTCAAGAGCACTATTAAGTTTAAGTTCATTTCTGTAAGGCTGTTCTTAATGCCATCACTCCATATTTTCCGAGGTCTTCCACTCACTCTATACCCGTTGTAACATTTCAGTGTGGCTCACTGTGGTATATAGTACCAGGGTATTCTTGTTAGGTGTCCAAAAGTGCTGACTGACCAAAACAAAGAAGACTGAATGATGATTTCGCAAGAATTGTTGGAGCTTGTGGCAGCACAGCCACACTTTCTGCGGAAAGTGATCACAGGAGACGAATCCTGGATGTCTGAGTAGGATCCAGAGACCAAAGGGCAAAGTTCTGAAAGGCAACGGAAAGGGTCACCCCGTCCGAAGAAGGCCCACATGAGCAGACCCAAAATCAAAACAATGCCACGAGGAGGTACCTTCGCAGCATCCCAGAGAAGGAGTTCCATGGGGCATACGAGCAATGGGAACAACATTGGCAGCACTGTGTGACTTCACAAGGGTCCTGCTTTGAAGATTTTAAAATGTGGGTCTTGCTGTCAGTAATAAACTGTCTTTGCCAGTATCAATCCAATGACTTTCAGGACAAACCCTGTAGACCAATCAGCACTTGGTGGATGATAGGCTTACAGAGCTAGATCCATATTTCTAAAGCCCCATCGGCGCTTAATGTATTAAATGATCAACATCAATTCTGCCACCAGTGCCTTCCCTGTCATTTCCGGCTACCCATTTTAGGCTGAGTTGACCTGGGAGTCCTAAGTCAATTATATAAATGTACTTCAGTGTGGATTTGAGCCTTAAACCTTTAGGCTGGCAGGCAAGCTTTAAGCCTGTGTGCTATTAAGGCTAGGTAAAATGTGACAAAGGTGTAAAATTGCAATAAATAAGTGAAATGTAATTCACATTCCAGGTAATTTGCAGCTAAATAACATGGTCTTAAGTCAGTTAATGCTGTAACAAAGTATTTGGCACCACATATGCAACAACTGTAGCATATGCTACATAGAAATATAAAGCAGATGGAACATTCAAACGAACAATGCTGCTTCAATGCAAGTTGTTTCAGCAATGCAAAAACTAGAAGAGAGAAAAATGATATGGTTCAAATATAAATATTTTATTTTATTCACAACACAGTCATTTAGCTAATTTAATATAGCACATATATAGCACCCACAATGACTTGTTTGCTTTGATAGTGGTCTGATTTCAATCCCAAACAGGGATGGATTATTTGTACCAGCATGGCCTGGGTCCAGCTAGTCTCATAATAACAAGTACCAGGCATTATCTGAAATTTGGTAGAAAAGGTGATAAGGTGTGGAAAGGTGATAAGGAATGGAGATGGTCAATAAACCTCTTAATATAGGCTTTCACTAATAGTTCCAAGTTTTAAAAGTTAATTATGCCCCAAAAAAGAATATATTTTTTAAAAAACAACTTTTTTCCTCCAGAAATATTGTAGTTTTTTAACAAAGTTTAAAACCAGCTTCATAACATAAAATGACAATCTGGGAACTGTATGAAAAAGAAAGCGCTCTGTCATTTAGAGGTCAGTAAGATTTCAAAACTTCATAATCAGCCATGCACTAGGATGTTATTTCTGTTGCAGATGGTTGACTTTAGATGGTAGACAGACATAGTACAAGAGTTGTGCTGTAAAAAAGATTCTGAGCTCACTACAAAATACTCTCAAATACAGCAGTGTGTGCATTGAAGCTAACCTTTACTGTGGAGATGGCTTACAATTTGTATGTGTGGGAAAGGAAGGCTTTGGGGAAGATACCTGGCAACTTGACCTCACAATGTACAATGGCTTTGATTATGTTAAAGCTTGATGCTTCACACTGCACTGTACAGCAGTATTTGCAATTAGATTGCCTATATCTTACTTCCTGTGATAAATTAAGCACAAACAAAATTAACTGTCACTAGTTAATTAAAAACGTCACATTGTGTCAAAGTGCCATTACCGTCTGTATTTACTACTTTTGCGGTGTAGGTGAGGGTCTTTCAGCCTGAGGGTGTAGGGCCACATGGCTAGTTCTGTCGCCACAGACTGTGCAGATAAGGATTTTATTTTTACACCAGACAGAAAAAAAGTTACTACCTTACCGAGGATCCGAACCTAGGTCTCTCATGTGAGAGCCAAGCTTTCTTAATCATTCATACAAATTCATGACTAATTTCATTGAAAACTGCAGCTAAATTATGGACATTCCTTTAGTTTTAAAAAACAAACTGTGGAAGTAAAAGAATTCTTAATTATAAAAGCCAGGGACTGTTGCATTACATATATTCAGCTGTATGACAAAAGTAAATATATCAGTGATGTTTCATAAATGTATGTGTACACTATAGTAAATATTTCTCATTCAGTTGTGAATTTTATTTCAAATTTCTTTTGTTTTTATTTTTTTAATATATCAAATTGTCACAGAGAACTCGTGAGATTTCTGCAAATATATCTAGAAGTACTGGCTCTGAAAATTCACTGTAAAGTGACCCCATTTCGACCAGCAACCTCTCTTTATATCAGGCTCAGTTTTGAGCATGACAGGGTTAAAAAAAAAAAAAAGAGCCAAAAGATGGAAACAAATGTTTTTAAAATGCAAATATGTTTACTTGCTACACTGTCACTTTACAAATAAAATGAATTCTCCTACAGCGTGCTTCTATGCCGGCAATTAATGTGCTGACAGCAGCCTAAGAAATATAGTTTTAAAAAAGGTACAGAAAACAGGTTCCTTAGGTATAAAAATGTGTACATAGAAAGACACTTTCTTAGAACTTGATATGTACAAACAACAATGTGGAAAAAGTAATTGTGTTTACAAAGAATGAAAAAAAAAAACAGGTGTATACCACACACAAAAATACTAGCCACACATATTTTTTACAATGATAAAACCTTATTTATGCATTAAAATTATCATTGCCAGCAATGACTATGTGGACAATAAATCTTAGCCAAACAAATTTAACATTTAAAGCAACCGATAAGGAAACAAATTAAAACAGTTTAATATGCTCTGGTTTGTAATTAATTTTACTAATTATGATAAGAACTGGTTGCACATCAGCAAAGTGAAAAAACTGTTCACCTGATAACAAACCTTTATGCATTTCAGTAAAGTTTAAAAAAAAAGAAAGGTTTACAAAATGCATACTCATTGAAGATTTAAAAACAGAAGCTGCCCCTTAAGTCTCAAGTTAGGCAACTTATGTCCATAAATGTGTGGGTAAAACGGCTTCCTTCTGACCTACTTTAGGAGATAATTTCTCTTCTTTCAGAAACTGTAATGGCATGAGGACTAAATAACCTTTGACCTTTTTCAGCCAGGTCATGGCTTCTTCCTCGTTGGTTTTTGCTAATGAAGGGGCTGCTTGGTACTCTCTAAGCTGTGTGTAGTTTTTGACATTGTCTGTTGGAAGACATTTGAACACCTGTGAAAAAGAAAAATGGAATACTAAGAAAATGGAGGTCATCAAAAAAGAGAGAAAAAAATGAGAAATATTTTTTGGAAATGTCTAAGCGAAAAAAAAAAATAGAGAGAGAGAGATAGAGAGACAGAGAGAGAGAGAGACAGAGAGAGAGAGAGAGAGAGAGAGAGAGAGAGAGAGAGAGAGAGAGAGAGAGAGAGAGAGAAGAGAGAGAGAGAGAGAGAGAGAGAGAGAGAGAGAGAGAGAGAGAGAGAGAGAGTGGGAGAATAAAACATATTAGAAGCCACATAAAACAAATTACAGGCATACAGGATTTCAAACGCAATTCTTTTTTATTTTTGTTCCAACCACAATTCTTCTTCTCCCACAGTCTCCCCTCCATTTATTTGAGGACATATATCACTGTGCCTGTTTACAGCATGGCTGTGATATTTACACTTTTCTGCCAACACATCTGACTTTTTCAGGCATTTGCTGCCTGGGTTAGCTTTTACAGAATTAGAAATTCTAAATGCAGTCCTAGGCTTGGCAGCGAATGAGATGAGGTCAGCTTGTCTGTGTAGCTCTTGGGGGTGACCCACCTTGGATGGATTGTTGGCAGCACTGATTTGAGAAAGACAAGTTGTGTAAAAGTACTCCTTGTGCCCTTCTATTATGAAAAGATCGTCTCCCTCTTCTTCTTTTTCTCCCATTGCTAATGCTGTGAAGTGTCAAAGAGAGTAGATAGATGAAGTTTTTTACTAGTTGTGTAGCTGGTGTTAATGTCATACTGCATTTCTTGGTTGCTCTTGCCTTGTAGCCTGTTGTTCTCACGTAGTACATTCTAACTGCTGGTTGATTCTACCAAAATCTTTTCTTAGTTATTCCCATCTTTTCCCATGTAATTTCCGTGACTCATTTAACAATGACAGACCCCTCCTGACACATATGCTTAAAGGGCGACGAATTAGGAATTTGCTCAGACTGGACATTGAACTGAATGTTGTTTAATGCTGAATTAAGAATCAACATCATAGCACTCAGGACACTTCCATAAGCACTCCGTTCCCATCTTCAGCAGCCAGTGAAGAGTTCCAATTCTGATGGTATCAGTAACTGTTTGATTGTATATTCGTCTTGCATTTCCCTTTGGGTGTTGAGCGACAGCCAGATTCCCTGCTAACTCCTCGTAGTGATATTCTCCTCAGACCTTAATGATCTGTCTGGGCCTCTGCACTATTCACATTTTTAGGGTAATTTTTAAAAAACCGCAATAATCAAACAGTGTCGAGAATCTTCAAACATTGTGAATGAATTAATTTAATATTCCCTTATTATAATAATAAAGAAGCTTACTTTGTCATAACATGTTGTATTAACAGCTGCCCTCTTAATCCAGACTTCTTTATAAAAACTATCACTGGAGATGTCTGTCAGATCTACAAAATCTGGGTCTGTGTGAATGCCTAGATGCTCCCTGTGGACAAGTATGAAAGTCAACAAGTGGAGACAACATCACTGCACTCTTAATTTCTTGTATACATTTGCCAAACCACAGCTGTGGTAGCACAATGGTCAGATACTCGCCTGCTGGCTCAAATGACCTGAGGTTGAATCTGCATCCAGACAGATTTATTTTTCAAAATCAGCCTTAACTTCCAGGTCGACCCAGTCTAAAAAGGGTACCAGAAAATGTCCTTGAAAGTAAAGGTGGCCATTAGGATAAGTCGAGTGCCTATCGGTCCAGAAAAATATAAGTTTAGCATCATATGCCCAACTTGCCACTGGTTTGATAATGGTTCTTTACTGTATATTTTACGTGTGCCAAGTACGTAATCATTTACAAGAACAAAATGCCATACATACATAAAAATGTCAATAATTGGGAAAGCTTGAGACAAATGAAATAGTCTGCAAAATAAATTCCCAAGAGGCATTTGCAGAATTAGAGTTTATTACAGGAGATCACAGGAAATACTAGGCAGTATGATATATGAAAGTTATAGATATGGCTATAGTGACCATACTATGTTCTAATTTGCATTCTCCAAACGATCACTACACTTTGCTGTAAGGACAAGTTTACTTTATTTCATGGCTAACTCTTCTGTCTGGGGATGAAGCACAGTGAGGAAAGGAACTGACAGCTCTACTTCATTCTGCAAAAACTTACAACATGCTATTGCATAATCTCTCCACATCTCTTCTTCTTCACATTCACTGGCTGAAAACTCAGTGGGAAGTTCTGGTTGTTCATCCATTTCTGGATTTTTGTTCCAGAACTTGAGTTCTGCATACATATCTGTATTAGTTGGTTCCTTGCCTCTCAGGTAGAGGCACTGTGACTTCGAGGGAAACATCCCTAATTAGCTAACTTTTATGAGATGTTTTATGGGGGGGAGTTAGGGGGAGGTGTAGGATGTGTGGGTCTTCCCCCCTTCCCTTCCCTCCCCCATTTCCTCAATGGGGCCCAGAACCCACACAGAGAACCTCACAGCTCAATGGCAGTATCTGTCATCATACTACTTTCATTACATATACATACTATACATTTATAACATATTCATAATGCTGCTGAGACATATTCATAAGCTGCTGACACATATTCACAAGCAATCTCCAGTGATGTCAGCCTGCTAGTTATCTCATGTCAGTTTACACTCCAATTTTATTTCTACTGTCCTTCTCCAGGTTTCCTTAGGCTGTCCACGTCTCCCTTTCCCATCCACCATCCATTGAAGAGTTATCCTAGCCAGTGTCATGAGCAAGCCATTTCCTTCATCCTTTGACAACTCTTGCTGGTGATAAACATTTTGTTTCCCTCTTGAATTCCTTATCTGGGATCTTGTTTGGTCAAAATTTAACAACTCTTGCCAGAGATTAAAACTTTTGTTTTCCTCATGAGGTGAAGACTGACTGACTGACTTTCTACCGCACTAGGACATCACACAAGCGATAAACACCCGATGACACAAAGTGCCACCATGTGGATGAGGATCACCGTGGAGAGGTCCCAGAAACCGCTTTCAGACAATTGGCCATATTGATGGCCTGCCTATATTGCGGCCCCTGGCAAAAGCCAGAGTGGGGCTTCAAATAACAAAAAATTACGTCCAAAAAAGGAGGTAATTAAAATATATAAGATATGAGGTGAAGACATGAGGAGGATGCAGATGCATATACTATATGTGTAATGAAAGTAGCAGTAATAAAGGCAGAATATATGATCTTGTTCTTGGTTCCCAGGTCGACCCAGCCTTGGGTGGGTACCAGGTGCAGTCCTAAGAAGTAAAGGTGGCCGGCGTGATGCTGACCACATTACCCACCAACAGCCGAATGGTCTAGCCCTATATTCCCAATACGCCTAAAGGCGTGGAAAAGAGACCTTCATATGATCTTATTTGGCCAAAATATTTGCAGGAATCTCCTTAGGCATTTGTTTTGAAGTCTCTAGTTTATTGGCAACTCCCATTATTATTTTCCAACACTCACTGTCACTGAAAAATCCCAGTAGGTAAAGTTATAAAGTTAACGTTAAAGGGAGAGTATAATTTTCATTGCACTGTGTCTTATCCTTAACGCTTAGTCTCTCTCCTTAGAATAGCTATTCATCTTCTGAGAGCATTGTATTTCTAGTGAAGATCACAAGGCACTCCGTTGACTGTACTCAACGAGAATATTTTTAAACAACTTACTACTACTGCTGCTGCTGCTGCTACCATCACCACCACTACTACTACTATTACTACTACTACTACTACTACTACTCATAAACTAAATGACAAAAATGTTGAATTTTGAATTAAGAATCGATATCATAGCACTCTGGACACTCCTATAAGCGCCCCATCTTCATCAGCAAAAGAAGAATTTTAACTTCGATAGTACCAGTAACTGTCTGATTGTATATTCATCTCCCCTTTCCCTTGAGTGCTGAACATTGACCAGATCCCCTGGCAACTCCTTACAGTACCATTCTCCTCAGACCGTTATGATCTATTTGAGCTTCCGCACTGTTCACTCGCTCCAAGAGGGCCCTCACAACATCTAGTTTACCACCAAGTGGTGCAGAACCAGCCAGTCTATCTGACTGCTCATTTCCCACCACACCGGCATGACCTCGAGAGAATATCCAAAGGATATAAACTACATGGGGACCTCTGAAGTGATGCTTGCCACTCTGCACGGAGCATACCTGTCTCCACCTTTCTCAACATGCGCTGTGAGTCAAATGACACAAATTCACCCACAACCTTGGGATCATGAGGCTAATGGCTTGACCACCTGGCCAGTGAGACCTCACAATTTTTTAATACAATTTTAAATTTGAATTTAAGTTATGAGGCTTTAAATCAGGCATCTTTCACGAGATTTAGAGCTTCCACAACAAAGTGTGTAAAGAATTTAACAAAATGGGATAAAATGAGTTTTATAATGTCGAACACACCTGAATATTGTCCATCGTAGAGAAGACGCAAATTTTCCTGCTTGATACTGTTTCCCATTGACAGTGACATTAACCTTGTGAATGTCCTCAAACAGGACGGCAATTTCGCTGTCACGAGCCCCTAACAAACTTCGATCATTGATGTTGGCTGAGCCAATGATAACAGTGTCATCATCAACAATCATCAGCTTACTGTGCACATAGATCAACTCTGTGAACTTGATGAGAAAAATACACAAAACTCTCATAGTGAAATCATTAATGACAACCAGCAAAATTCATAGAATGTCAATGCAGACAAACCAACAGGCAGGCAGGCAGAAAGGCAGGCAGGCAGACATAAATGCAGGCAGGCAGGTAGACAGGCAGGTAGAAAGGCAGACAGGCAGACAGAAAAGCAGACCCATGTTGAGTTGAGAGAACTGACAGGCAGGCAGATAGGCAGGCAGATAGGCAGGCAGATAGGCAGGCAGTCAGGCAGACAAAAAGGCAGGCAGTCAGGCAAGCAGGTAGACAGGCAGACCCATTTTAAGTTGAGAGTACTGACTTCACTGCACTGGGTTATCCCATATCGGCCTCTCTTCACTGCATCAGCTACGAGCCTCAGTAAGTAAGTGAGTAAGCATGTGAAGGTTCCTTTGCACGCCAGTGATGCATCGGGCATATGAGGCAAGATTCACATTTATAAATAGCCAATAAACCGTCCTTGATGGGTTATGTGGTCAATATCAAGCTGGCCACCTTCACTTCCCAAGACTTTACCTGGCACCCATTTTAAGGCTGGGTCAACCGGAAACCAAGGTCAAGTTTAAAAAAAAAAAAATCTACATGCGGATTTGAACTCACAACCTTTAGATCTGCCACTACATCACAGCAGCTCTGAACAAGAGCCGGATGTATGGCAATAAAAGGGAGTGTACAACCAGGGCAAAAAACAGTGTGTGTTTAAGATCATTGCAGCAAACCTTTATCATGGAGATGGGGCCTGATTGATTGACTACATGATGATGATGAACATGAGTGTTCTTAGATTTAACTTCTTCTTATTTTTCTGCCTTAAGATTTTAAAAAAGCATTTGTCAAGCTGTGTTGTGGTTCACAGCTAGGCTGTGATTTCTGTGCCTTTTAGACCAACCGTTCAATTTCAGCAAAACCCTAATTTGTTGAATCTTATGATACGCTCGTTAACTCTTTGAGTCCCAAGGAATGCATCATATATTCTTAGGTTCCTACCTAGAAGCCCAATGAACGCATGATGTGCCGATTTTATTACTTTCTTAACTACCCACTGGGCCTGTGATGCTAAACCTCCTAGAACTCAAAGAGTTAAACGGCAGTGTGTCTATTTCCCTGTCAAAAATGAGGCCCTGAAACCTTTACAGGAACACCTCTAGTTTAAGATATCACCACATGGGGATTAAGTCCAGATCAATGAGAAGATAATCTAGATAACAAATGCCTGCAGAAATCAGATGTATCTACCAAAAGGTGCAAATACTTCAGCCATGTTGCAAACGGGCACAATGCATTTTCATCGTTGGATGAACACAGAAGGAAAAGAAATCCAGATCGATGGATTAGTAAACCAGAGAACTGACTGCTAATTGACTGACATATAAAGCACAAGAGAACAACTAATACTTACTAGTTTGCCTTCAAGTCTGTCCCACGATCTCAAGCCACAGAAGACAATGTACTTATTAGGGTCTGGGACTTCTTGAGCAAGTTTCTCCATGAGAGAGAAACCACCCCGGCAGATAGAGGAATAGTTCCAGTGAGTGACTGCCTGCAAGGCTGCACCTGAATTGGTACCAAATTCTCCCTCAAAAGCAGGCAGCAGTGGCATCACAACATAAACTTTGAAATTGCTGTTACTCCTGAGGATAGATGAAGATGTTGGACCCATAGCAGTTACTGACATGGGATGAAAGTTATATGCATTTGAAAACTAATGCCTGAAAAAAAAAATGTTGAACATAAAATGGGATGAATTCAAGAGGTGTGATGAAATAAGAGAAATGTCTGGGCCACCACTGATAAACAGTAAGTCCACGAAGATGGCGCTATATATGACGCATCCTGAAAAGAAATGAGCAGAGAATCACTAAACAGGCACTATAAAATAAAGGGACTGAGGAAGCAAGGTCACCAAAAAGAACCCCTAAAATGAACATTGATGACAGAGGCCAAAGGTGCTGGACAAGATTCCATCCATGATATGGAAGGGACTGCACAGGATTGAATGGAATGGAGGAACAGACTGTGAGCCCCTGTGTGACATACAATAGTACAAAAGTACAGTGAATGAGGCTAGCAGTTACTGTCGCTGGGGGAGGGGGAGGGGGGAGGGAATTGAGGTTAGGCTTTCATACATTCTAGACCATGAGGCACATGCTGGGGTGGCCAGTTCCCTTCCTCAACCCTATCCCTTCCTATAAAAGTGTCTGCTAACAATTTTTAGGAGGAAGGTAAAAACCCCAAACACTGTGCTTGGACAAGATAATCCTGCCTCAGCTGAGCACTGAAAACCAAAAAAACATCTTAGTAGAATGAATTAATCAATCAAGAACTGACATCACTGCACTCAGGACATTCCCATATGTGCTCCATCTCCTTCCCCCATAACCAGAAGCTGCAACATGATTAAAGTTTGCCCTGCTATGTTTCCTGCCTTAGTGTTGAATACCTTCCAAAACCTCTGCTTATCCCAACTGAATTAGTCTATCAAGGTGCTGATACTTTGTTCTGTTCTGTTGCACTGTCCTTTAATCCTAGAGAGCACTCTCCACATCTATTTACTATAAATAGATCACTGCCCAGAGGAGTGGCAGCAGCCAGTCCAACAGCCTCCTCATTACCCGACACATCCAAATATCCTGGACAGAAAATCCATGATACATTTCTGATCTGAGTCTTATCAGGTGATAATTTCATACATATGTCACCATATATGGTGTCGGTGGTCCACACCTTAAGTTCATGGTGATGGTAGTTCCCACTTTAAGTTCAAGGTGTTTCCTTTGTTCAGAAGAACTGTATGCCTATAGGGAGCATAGTCAATAATGAAAGCAGTCAGGTTGCTGTAGAGATGATACTTGGCTGATGAATGTAATGTCCCAGACCCCTTTTTTAGCAGGAGATAGATAGTTGTACTAATCATTCATATTATCAGGCAGAAATTATTTATTACAACTAAAATCCACTATTTCCCATCCATTTTTCTAGAACACCCCTAAGGCCCTACCCCCTCCCCCTCCCCAGATCCATTTAAAGACCTTCACAACATTTCATATGCCAAAACTATTTCAATTTTCTTTTGTCATGTCAGGTATTTCTATTCCCTCTTATTATATAGAAGTAGTGTACTGATCTTATTCAATGTTTTCGCCAACATTAATTTCAGTATAACAATTACAAAGAAAAATGGGACAACATGCAGTGATGTTTTCTACCAAACAACATAAAACTGCTATCACAAACCTGTGGGCCCTTAAAATACGTTTGTACAAAGCTTTTCCTATACCATTTTGGACAATGCTGTGGTTTCCAACTTGCGTGATGAAAAACTGATTCTGAAGAGAAATGTGAATGTTAAATATGAAGAAAAATCAATGTGCTGTAACTGTATGGCTGTAACAATATGGATAATGCACTGCCTACTTGGACATGACTAAAATATCAACCTCTTTCTCAGGAGTAACATTTATTCTGGCTACACATGGTCTTAAGTTAGATAAAACCTTATCAAATTATTATGAGACTTCCCTTGGAAAGACTGATGAGTAAAGAAGCTAGTCATTCTATGTCATAATGCAGTTCCTAGAGAGTCTGTTTTTGAATGTGTTAGGCCAAAAGGTACAACTATTAAAGACTAGCTATGAGCAACAGCATGCCAATCACCCTGTTAAATGAGAACATTGAAGAAGAAGCAGAACACTACATTATTACCATCCAGACTTCAACTTGTTTCTACTTTAAAGCCCAATGTTTCCTTAACTGATATAAAATATTGGGAGTCAGCTGTGAAATATAATATTTGGCACAGCCTACACATATAATGTTTAGGGGTTTTCAGCACATACCCTGTAACCACATGTCCATGTCAAAACTGAATGTCATTTTTGAGTCTGCATGAGGGACATCAGACTTAGAGGACATAACTATCATTAGAGGACATAAGTAGAGGAAGGCAGGAAATGTACTGACTACAATGTGATAAAGGACCTTCAGACTAGACTGAAGAGAATGTGAATAGGAGGAGGAGGGGTGAAATATGTTTTTATTTCAATATGCCTACTGTGTGTAATCTAGACACTACACGTATGCGCTTGTTTCTTTTATCACAGTTCACATCAGGACAAGGACCAGTCAGCATGTATAAGTAGCAGATGGTCCAAGTGTACGACCTGCCTGAAGCAGTGAGGATGACAGGCTGGGAAAAGAGGAAGAGTATCAAACTGAGATCCACTGGGGTATACTTTCGAGTTATGAAATTTTATTCATAAGAAATATCATCAGTGTAAATAACATTCTCACTTTACTACCATTTGCACATACTGAACTTACTGAATTAACTCACTATCAGCACTGAGCTAATATCTCTCATGATTGCAAGATCAATATCCTCCATTTATTTTGCTTTAAATTAATTAAAATCTTGTTCACGTTATTAAAAAAAATGGATGGATAAATTGTGTACTTAGGTTCAAGTGTCTTTGTGCATATTAATATTAGTTAAATGTTAAATCACTTTTGTTATAAAATAATACCAGGAGTGTATCTTCATATTCATGTCTTGAATTACTCTTGATATCTCACTACCATTTTCCTACTGCTGTGAATATCAGTTACATTTTTTTAATTGTATGAGCCACTTTTACTGTTTTCTTGGTTATCCAGTACTGTGACTGGGATCAACATAGCTCAGATATTAGTCCAGTTTCTCACGTGGATGTGCAGTGTCAGGATTTAAATCCACACACTCGCTATATAAGTGTATATCCATGTGGGGTTGGCAATACTGAGGGAAATTATTGAGGATCAGTTGCAAAAACTACTGAAGTTTTCTTTCACCGAGAGAAAATGTTGGGAGAACAAAGGCTTAGGGGTTATTATGTCTATATGATGTCAACCTCTGGCATGTGCAAACCTGAACTGTTTAACTATCTGGATTTTTTAAATACAATAATTAATTATCCCGCCCTGTTCCTGGCATAGTGAAGTGGATGTTTAATCTCAGACAATGGGAAAAAGCTCTAAGGATCTGTGTGAAACATTTTAAAAAACCTATAGACAAAACTTTTTATTTAAAGCATGTCAAATAAGTTAAGGCAAAAGCAAAATTTTAAAATTAGAAAACATACTTACAAAGAATATTTATAGTACATGCCATTCAAGTTCATACAATTGTGTGCAAATATTTTACTGTGTGCATAATTTATAATGTTCATTTTATTTTTTGATTTTTTGTGTGGAGCGAGGTCAGTCATGACCAACTCTACATTATTTCCAAATGTCAAAGAATTATTAACTTGCACAAAGTTTACTTCATAAATCTGTGAGCTTTTTCCTAAACGTCTAGTTCTGCAACCCCATTTTGTTGATTTCTTCTTTGTTCACTGGCTGTATGCTCTGGCAGAAAGTCATGGTTATTCGTCCATTTGGTCTTTGGCTTTCTGCTATGGCCTGAGTTTTGCATGTACATCAGCTTTACTGGTTTATTTGTGTGCAGCTGGTTGTTCCTTGCTGCTCGGGCATATGTACTCTGACTTTGAAGAAGTCCCCAGTTAGTCAAATTCTACGACATACTTGCTGGGAAGGCAGTGGGTCTATTCTCATTTTCTCTACAACAGGGAACTGGAACCCACATGGGGAAAAGTTGTTTAAGAACTGACATAGCATGCTTTGAGATAAGTGCTCAGTCTCATCTTCAGCAGCCAGTGCAGAGTTCCAGTTCAGATCAGTAGCAGTTAGAATGTATATCCATCATGCCTTTCCTCTGAGTGCTTAGTGCTTGTCAGATCCTCTGGTCACTAACCAGTGTCTCATTCTCTTCAGACCCTGATGGTCTATTTGCTCACAGAAATAAAGGAAGACCAAAGAAAACACATGAAGAAAGGAGCTAGAGAGTAAAGTTAAAAAGATTGGGAGGACATGCTGAGAGTTGCATGCGAAAGAGAAGGATAAAATGACTTGCCATGAGTTAGCTGAGGTCTTATGCTCCACTGGGGGTTAGAAGGCAGAAGAAAAGAAAAAGATTTATCTGATGTAGAAGTCTTAGCAGCTGTACATCTGTTCTAAGTCCTGCAGTGTCCATTGTAACAACAAACTGGAATACATACCTCAATATAAATATAGTTCCTGGCATTTTCAATGCAATGCTCGTATGCTTCATGGATGGAATACTCAACCTCTCCGAGACCTGCAGACCAGCCACCACAGCTGCGCAGAACCTGCAGATAGTTAATGTTTTTGTGAAACCTGCAGATAGTTAATGTTTTTGTGAAACCTGCAGACAGTTAATGTTTTTGTGAAACCTGCAGATCTACACAAATTCACACGTCTGTTTTTTTTGTTTGTTTCTGAAACAAAAACATTTTAAGGACGACCTTGTTCAAAAAAATTGCAGGCATGTCTTCTTGTTCTTTGTATTCATCAGCTGTAAAAAAAAAAAACTCTTGTAGAAAATTCTGGTTGTTCTAGAACTTAAGTTACATCTGTTACCAGATCTGTCTTACATGTATGTTGAATAAGGAATCAACATCAGAGCACTCGAGACACATCCATACGTGCTCTGTACCCATCTTCAGCAGAAAACTAAGAGTTCCAATCTGATATCTGACTGTACATATTCATCTTGAGTGATCCCCTAGCATTTTCATTGTATTAGTTTATGAAGACTGCCTAACCACATATCCTCTTTCAAGACTTATTCACAAAAAGTAGGGAATCTGTTTCATGAAGTGAGTTAGTATGAGTGTCACAGATTCATATATTTAAGAAATCTGACTACAGACTGATGATGCAGAGCAACTGCATTCTGATCAAAACTGAGAATAGGTACGTTAAATATTTTAAGTTGTGACAAATTTTGGCTTCTGACAGACAGTGGCCATTGCATTTTTCCTCCATTTGTAGACTGAAAGGATACAGTTTTGTCACCCTGTTATTGAGCTGAGTGTATGGCATGGCACTATGAGCTGCTGATTTCATTTGGAATGTTTTTTGACTGATCAACGTGGTATTGTGAACTGTATATTCAAAAAATAGTGACGGCCTGTTGCCACAAACTGGTGGTGCTTTGAGTGATTATAATTAATCAAGTACGCAACTAATGATCTGTTTATAACTGCTGCTTCCATTGATGATGAACTGCATTTCTAATGTTGGACTGTTTGTGTTAGCACTGCTGATGGCTGCCTTATGCTTTTAATGTGTGTGTATGCTAGTGGATATGCTGAGACTGCAGTCTGTGTAAATTTTCCCCACAAGGGACAGTGATGGACATTCTGTGTGTTTTTCATTGGCATAGGAGAAGAGCAAGCATGTGAGTGACCTGTTTACTATGAAGCCGAAACTAAGATTACCACATTATACAGCAAGTGTGTTAAAAACATCTCATCAGATTATTACTAATCAATAACACATCAACTGTGTGTGAATTACAGCTTACAAAACTTCTTTTTTTTTCTGTCAATCATAAGCTGGAATGTGTCAAGTGGTATTTTATGGAAGACAATCATACACACATTACAATATTTTTTGTGTGGGAACAATGTTTGCACTTATTGCACTTATCGAATACCCAAACAATGTTTCTTTTTTCTGTAACCAGACGGTGCTAAAGAATAAAATGTTTATAATTGTTATGGTGCACACTATAAGAATAAACTCACAGGGAGCAAGTACAGCGGGGATCTACAGTCATCAGTAGAAATTATCCTCTTTCGACACACGTTTCGGCCCACGATTCCTAAACATATTCGGAGGTGGGCCCACCTGAGTTCATGAAGCTCAGGGCTGCTTCCCCGCTGCACAGATTTACCGGATGGTGTTATTATTTCGGCCAGAGACAAGACGACTTAGTGGTTTCGAAGGAGGTACTGTTGCGTCCACAGCCAGCTCGAGGCCCTTTCGGCTGCCTCACCCAGTTTTTTAAGTGTTCGTTTCCGTTCATTACCGCGCAATCCTAATTCTTTCACCACATTGTAGAGCGAAGTGGAAACGAGGCCTCTCGCTCCCACTTCGACGGCAAATACCCGCACTGTGTAAGCCTCGTTTCTCCTCAAACCGGCTGCTAAATCACAGTACTTCTCGAGCTTGTACAAATGATTCTCCTCCATACGCGACTCAAACGGGACCGTCAACTCAATCAGGATGAGTTGCCGTTTTTGCGCAGAATGGAGAACGATGTCCGGTCGCAGGCCGGTTTTACGGATCAACTCGGGATACCGTTCATGTCCTGGCAGATCAACCGCCAGTAACCAGTCCCTCGCAGAGTCTAGCACAGATGGAGCGAATGCGTTTTTGTTGACCTTACCAATTGGAACCTGCCCAGCCTTGAGGAAACGAATGGGGGCGATACTAGAACTGGCTCTGGCGTTAGCCCTCATTCTAGCCTGGTCGACAACGGCTGCTAACTCCTTTAGCACCTTGTTGTGGCGCCAGGTATAGCGGCCTTGACCTAGAGCTTTCCTGCACGCGGACAGGACGTGCTCAAGAGTTTGCTTCGATTTGCACAACGGGCAAGTCGGATCGTTGGTCGCAGACCATTTAACCATGTTAACACCGGACGGTAATACATCGTACGCCGAACGAACGATAAAGCTCAGTCGCAGCGGGGTCATCCGCCAGATCTCACCCCATGTGAGTATTCTCGGCAATGCGCTCTCCAGGCTGACCCAATGGCCCTGCTGCGACTGTTGGGCTGCTTTCTGGACCCGAACCTCGTTTTCGTTGTCCCTCACCGTTTGTATCACCATGTCTCGGCGCTCTTTGGCTGAGGCCTTTGACCACCAATTGACCTTCCCGTGCCCTAGGCCTCGACGGTCGGTTTGTGTGTAACCCATAATCTCCTTCAATTTTAGTGCGTTCTGAGCAGATTCAATCGCATCGAGGACTCTCCACTTGGTACCAGTCTTTAGAGCGGGCTGGACAGCGATGACATTTGGGTCTGAAGACTCGCGCAGAAGCATGGCGAGTCTTACCTTGCCGACTTTAAACTCTTCTGTTATCGACTTGAACGGAAGTACCAGCTTAGCCTGTTTGCAATACAGAGCCACGTCGGTCAGACAAGGCGGTGCTCCAATCCACTTTCTTAAGGCTGTGTTGATTTTCTTTTCCATGGCTTCCACTGCAGTCATCGTCACCTCGTAGACTAGCAGTGGCCATAGGAGCTTCGGAATCAACATGAATTGGAGACACCATACCTTGAATTTCCCGATCAGCCTGCATCGCTCGATCGCGAGCAGGCCTGTAGCCAGTGACTCATGTATTCGCCGGACTTCCGCTCTGTCAGATAACTTCGAATCGTAAACGCGACCGAGACTCTTCACCGGTTCCTCCAGAACCGTAGGGATCTTGTTCCTTGCCACCGTAAAACTGATTGCCGAAACCTTGCCCTTATGGATTGACAGACTCCTCGACTTCTGCGGTTTAAACTGCATACCGCTCCATTGGACCACCGCGTCCAATCTATTCAGGATCGTGCGGGCAGACTCCTCGCTGAACGTTATAATAGTCGTGTCATCCATAAATGCGCGCAGTGGCGGCAACCAGTGATCCCCTATTTGAAGGCCCAGTCCGTAGCCGGCCGCCCCGTCTAACACGATCTGCATTGCCATGACAAACAGTATAGGTGAGATCGTACACCCCATAGCTATCCTAATCTGCAACTCAGTCCACCTCGTGGTAAACGTCGAGGTAGAGAAGCGCAAAGCGAACTTGGAGAAATATTGCTCGACCATTTGACTGATCTGTGTCGGTACGTGAAACATGCGAAGGGCTCGCCACAGTAGCCTATGGGGGACTGCCCCGTAGGCGTTGGCTAAGTCCAACCATATAACGTGCAAATCGGTTCTCTCATGCTTGGCTCTCTGGATAGCCTCCCAGATCATGGTCGCGTGTTCAAGGCACCCAGGAACGCCTGGAATACCACCCTTCTGAACACTCGTATCTATGTACTTGTTAGTCATCAGATACTGTGTGAGCCGGCGAGCCATGACTGAGAAGAATATCTTACCCTCAACATTCAACAGCGAGATGGGCCTGAATTGGGAAAGACTCTTCGAGTCCTGCTCTTTGGGAATGTAGACCCCATTTGCCTTTGACCACTCTGGACATATGTGATTGCGGATCCACGCTTGTCTCAACAAGACGTGAAGCATTTTTAGGATTTTCGGGCAACGCTTGTAAAGAACGTACGGAACACCGTTCGGACCTGGGGCAGACTTGCCGCTGGCTTTTTTCACAACGTCCTCAACCTCAGACCAAAGGGGAGGTACCATTTTAAATGGTACCTTCGGCACCGAAGGCTGTTTGAGTCCGCTAAGGATCTCTGGATTGTCATCGAGAGGCTCACTCCTCTTTTTATCCGAGTACATCTTGCGTAGATGTAGCTCTAGTTCTTCCTGACTGACAACCAGAGTCCCAGACTTCGGTTGCTCGAATAGACCTCGGGCGAACTGATACGGGTCCCTAAAGAATTTCTCTCGCTCCCTTTTGGTTCTCCGTCTGTTGTTACAGAAACGCTCGGCGCGACAGAGGGCACTGTGTTTGTTCTTTAAATGCAACCAAACTTCGTACAGCCCCTCCCGTTCGCTGCCTGTAGCGGCTTTGAACCGTTTTCTGAGGGCATTCTTGTCTGCCCGACACTTCAGAATGTCCCTCTGCCTCCTGCTAGTATTCTGCTTGGCACCCGGCTATGCCTTTACTACTGTCCCGAACTCGCGGGAGCAGTGTTCATATATTACATCACCAAATTTAGTAAGCTTGTCGCCTAGCGACTTCTTGTTTAGAGTTTGTTTAAGTACCTCACATAATGTAGCCTCCAACTTTACACACACACCACCTTCTCGCTCGCAGGTGGAAACCTGATCTTGGAACGCACTTCTTCAGAAATCATCAAAGGTGCTCCTCCGCAGTCGACGTCATGGGCCTCTCCGGGCGAGTGGGGTTCACCCTGCCCGTCGTACCCTGACGACTCAGAAACTATCACAGGAGTGGTAGTTTTGCGACGGCGTTTACTGCGTGGAGCACCCTCGCATTTCATTCTTCCGGCATGCGTTCTCAGACCATGCAACCCCGTGAAGCTTTTCCCACATGTACAGAGCCAGCCCGGACGTTGGGCGAGTGTCTCAGTCCGGGGGCTAGCAAAGTCATCAACGAGGGTATCAATCAGATTGGGCCCTTCATTCTCCCCCCCCCCCCTTTCGGAGGGCCCTGGGGGCATATTTCATTGTGGTTGTTCGAAATCGGAGGTATTATACTGTGTTAGGGGTGATCAACCCGGTCCACAGTCGACATCTGTCTCCAGATGTCAGTTTATCCCCCCGGCGATACCGGGAGGCCAGTCTTTCCATAGGTGTCAAAAGGACTATCCCGATAGTCACCAGTCTTTCCTGGTAGTCTTGTGGGCTAGCCACGTACAATAAGAATAAACTCACAGGGAGCAAGTACAGCGGGGATCTACAGTCATCAGTAGAAATTATCCTCTTTCGACACACGTTTCGGCCCACGATTCCTAAACGTATTCGGAGGTGGGCCCACCTGAGTTCATGAAGCTCAGGGCTGCTTCCCCGCCGCACAGAATTACCGGATGGTTTTATTATTTCGGCCAGAGACAAGACGACTTAGTGGTTTCGAATGAGGTACTGTGAGATAAGAAGTCGCCGCGACAGCGTAATTAGAACAGTTCGCATGCCTGGATGACCGAGCGACAAGCTTACTTTGGTTTACCGGACACATATTGGACTTTTATTAGCGGTTGGCAGAGGGACACTGGCAGACAATTCGTACACGATGGACTTTTCAAAGGGATAAGAAACTCTTTTCCACTAGATACCCGGACCAGCTCACCGAGGCCCGTCCCCTACGTTGTTGCGCTGCGTCCACAGCCAGCTCGAGGCCCTTTCGGCTGCCTCACCCAGTTTTTTAAGTGTTCGTTTCCGTTCATTACCGCGCAATCCTAATTCTTTCACCACATTGTAGAGCGAAGTGGAAACGAGGCCTCTCGCTCCCACTTCGACGGCAAATACCCGCACTGTGTAAGCCTCGTTTCTCCTCAAACCGGCTGCTAAATCACAGTACTTCTCGAGCTTGTACAAATGATTCTCCTCCATACGCGACTCAAACGGGACCGTCAACTCAATCAGGATGAGTTGCCGTTTTTGCGCAGAATGGAGAACGATGTCCGGTCGCAGGCCGGTTTTACGGATCAACTCGGGATACCGTTCATGTCCTGGCAGATCAACCGCCAGTAACCAGTCCCTCGCAGAGTCTAGCACAGATGGAGCGAATGCGTTTTTGTTGACCTTACCAATTGGAACCTGCCCAGCCTTGAGGAAACGAATGGGGGCGATACTAGAACTGGCTCTGGCGTTAGCCCTCATTCTAGCCTGGTCGACAACGGCTGCTAACTCCTTTAGCACCTTGTTGTGGCGCCAGGTATAGCGGCCTTGACCTAGAGCTTTCCTGCACGCGGACAGGACGTGCTCAAGAGTTTGCTTTGATTTGCACAACGGGCAAGTCGGATCGTTGGTCGCAGACCATTTAACCATGTTAACACCGGACGGTAATACATCGTACGCCGAACGAACGATAAAGCTCAGTCGCAGCGGGGTCATCCGCCAGATCTCACCCCATGTGAGTATGCGCTCTCGCTGCAATGCGCTGCAAGGTGATATCTTTAATTGGTCGGGTGATGGTACAATTTGTGAGAGTCTTTGGTATCAGAAATGGGAAATCTGGATTTCGTTTACATTTTTTCAGCTGCAAGGTAAAAACAATAGCACACTATTTACAATTCAAGAAAATTACTATTTAAAAAAAAAAAAAACTTGTACAAGATCAATAATTTGTACCAGGAAAGCAAAGAAGAATAATACAGTAGTCTACCAGGTGAGAAGATTGGGGCCAGGGGGGGGGGGGGGGGGGGGGCGAATTCCAGTTTTAACTGGAATGACTGAGTGAATATTTCATGATTTCTCCATACCATGTGATGACACAACTGCTAGCAGGTTTGCCTGTCTGCCAGGAGAAGTTTGTAGAAGTTGTTTTCCATGAGAAGTCTGTAGAAAATATTTCCCATTAGAAGTCTGTAAAAAATATTTGCCATTAGAAGTCTGTAGAAGTTGTTTTCCATGAAAAGTCTGTAGAAGTTGTTTTCCATGAAAAGTTTGTAGTTGTTGTTTCCCATGAAAAGTTTGCAGAAGTTGTTTTCCATGAAAAGTCTATAGAAGTTGTTTCATATGACAAGTTTGTAGAAGTTGTTTCCTATGAGAAGTTTGTTGTAGAGGTTGTCTCCCATGAGAAGTTTATTACAATGTTTCTTATCTCGACCTTGAAGATGGCACTGACCTTCTTCCTCATTCCCCTTTCAAATACACTGCAATACACCCATTTAAAGCAGACTGTTGGCTCCTTGTCACTTAGGAGATGCATTACCATTTTGAAGAAAGATAAGGGTTTCAGTTCAATGTTTTTGTGTCCCCCCCCCCCCCCCCCCCCCCCACACACACACTTTTTTTCTGTTGTGAATTCATTTATACCAGGTTGACTGCAGTCCCCTCTGACAACCTTACTGTCTACTAACTTGGTTTATTAATACTCACAACTATACATAGGAACCTTTTTCCCTTCTCTTCCTTATCTGAGAAAACTAGGCATATGATCTTCTGCTACTCAAGAGATCGGACATGTGCTATCATTAAAAAACCAAATATTGATTGTAAAAAGTCTCAACCCTAAAACAGAAACTTCTGAGCCTGAAACAGATGCTGTCACCTCTAAGCCATGCTTGCACTAACATAATTTAGAACAGCTAACTGCAAATGAAGACAAACTAGATATTAACTCTTTGAGTCCCAAGGAACACATCATACGTTCATAGGTTTCTGCCTAGATGCCGAATGAATGCACGATGCGCCGATTTTATGTCTCTTTTGACTACCTATTGGGTCTGTGATGCTAAACCCTCTGGGACTCAAAGAGTTAAGTATGTACTTACTTATTCAAAACATCCTCATTATCAAGTGTCTTGCAAGGTCTCCCATGGGCAATCATGCCTCTCCATAAACTGATGTGCAACTGTGTGTATCAGTTTGTGTGTTGACACCCTTTCATGCCATGACAAAATGCTGTCAAGAATCTTTTCATGCTGTCTTCCTTTGTATCTCTTTCCACAAATATTTCCAGTGGTTACAACATGTTCCATTTTCCTTCTTCTCATAACATGACCACAAAATGATGTCTCTTTCTAATGTTTGTGATAATTTGTGTTCGGGCACCTGCCTCTTTCAAAACATCTAGGTTACTCTTCTTAGCTGTTCAGGGAATTCTAAGGATTCTCTTGTAAAACCACATCTCCGTGGTCCTCAAGATATTGTTCAGCTTGTTTATTAATTGTCCAGGATTCACAGCTATATGTTAAAACTGGCTCTATATAGTTTGCGAGAATCCTTTTTCTAACCTCCAATGTCATGTATTTATTGCACAAAATGTTCATTTTATAAAAGGCAGTTTTGGCCTGACCTATTCAAAACTTACCTTTGTGAAATTCCAACGACCTATAAAATGTCTTGCAAGGTCTCTAGCAGACTTTCCATACAAAACACATCCAATATCATGCCAAGGCATTCTGGGATATTTTGTTCTGTCGATGAAATCTGAAACATAAACAACAAAATAAACTGAAAACAAATAGGGAATGCACCAATCATAAGACAGATAGCCAGCCGCATTATTTTTACAATGTTGTTTAGATTCTTCTACAAAACACACGCATGAATGCATGCACGCACACACACATACACACACACATATATATATATTTATATGATGACTGATTTGCACTTTTCCGTCTTTCCAGACGATAGTGTAATATTGCGCTACGAGGAGGCATGGGACTCACAGCCCATGGCCATGGCGAGTGTGACTAGCAAGACCCACCCGTTTTAAGAAAAGTCTTCACAACTATAGCATGGGATTTCAGGACCATTGTTGTAAAACATTTGTGTTTAGTCTGTTTCTTCTCAGACGCTCAGCTCTCATCCTCTCTGTAACGATTTCTTCCTTCATTCTCATTCCTTTTCTGATGTGCCCCCCTCCACATAACACGGTCCATGGCAGCATTTTGTTTCAACGAGTCCACATAAATACCTGTATAATTTATACCCCGCTTCCACACATCTTTACATTGTGGTAGAGGTTGGCCTCGAAATCTTCTACCCGTCTTTAGTTCACCATAGAAAGTGTCCTTAGGGACTTTGATATCCTTCATTCTCCAGGTGTGTCCCAGCCACCTGAGCCTTCGTAGACTGAGCATTGAGAAGACTGTTGTCGTACCTTCTCTTTCCCATACCTCAATGTTTGTGACCTTGTCCTGCAATTTAATGCAAAGTATTCTTTTTAGGCATCGCACATGAAAGCTATTTAGCTGTCTCTCCTGGTGCAAATAAGTTGACCATGTTTCACTGCCATAATGCAGAGTGCTGAGAACACATGCCTGATAGACAAGAGTTTTTGTTTTTGTTTGCCAAGCAATCTTCCTGTTCAGATCTTTCAGGGTGTTAGTATTTCTTTTCTTCTTCGTAAATGGTATTCTGAGAATTCTTCTGTAGCATTCCAGCTCAAAAGCCCTAACATCTTCCTTAAAGACTGCAGGACAGTCCACAGCTCATATCCATATTTGTGCTATAGGGAAGATGCATATCTCAAAATTGTGACTTTGATTTCCTTGCTGATGCTTAACCATAGACTTTTAATGCTGTTTAGAAGGTTGCAGATGTGAATGAATTATAAAAAATATGACATGTACTCAGGAAACAGCAGTGAAAAATTTGAGGAAAGGGGAACAGGTGTCAAAGGATCAATACGGAAAGTGCTAAATAATCAAAGTGGAGGTTAAAAAGTTATGAGCTGGATTATCTTCACAGCGCTCCGGACACGTTCACAGGTGTTCAAATTCCCTATTCAGCATATTCATCAGTGTTGCCTGATTAATAGTGCCAGTCCTATGCTGGTTGACAAGACTTTTTTTTTTCATCCAGTGTGCCTCTCATCCTTGGCTGCGCCGACCTTGACTCCCAGTTCTCGTAGTCTTAGCAGTGATGTGGACTCCCTGCTTCCAAAATCCTTGGAAAGCCCTATCTCTCCAAGGGCACTGACGTCTGCGTGATCCATTGCCATGATGTTAAACTGTCCAGCATCTTCTCTCTTAGTCTTCCTCTGCCTCTTTTCCCCTCCAACTTTTCCACCGTCATGGTGTATTCCAGTTTTCTCCTTCTCATGATATGAACAAAGAATGTAGATTGTCTCCTTCTGATCTGGGCAATCAGTTCTCTTTGTAAGCCAGTTTCTTTCAAAACATCTTCATTACTCTTTTTATCTGTCCAGGGTATTCCCATCTTCATCTATAAAACCACATCTCTGCTACTTTCAAATAATTCTGCATTCCAATATCTGTAAATCAGGATAGGATTATCTAAAACTGTCACTACATTCTGTATGTTCTGCTTTTTAGGGTGGTGTAGACAGGGGTCATGAGCCTGAGTATTTAGGGCCACACAGCTAGTGCTGTCGCCATGGACTGTACAGGTTAGGATGTATAATTCTGTCCCATGAAAAAAAAAAACAGCAATCTTTTCTTGGCTCGAACCCAGGTCTCCCGCAAGAGAGCCCGACGTAGAATTTATTTAGTGTCGAGACATTTTCTTTCTCATCTCAACTAATGAAGACAGACTGCACTGAATATTCTTTGTTCTATCAAGAATCCTAGATGACTTACTAGTTAAGATATTATTTAAATCTCAAGCTCAGTGTGTAGGAGAGACAGCATGAACACAAATAATTTCCGACCAGCCGATTCCCTACAAGTACACACAGATTGCTTCATCCTAGTGGTATGTTTCATGCTCCCTGTCAATAATTATTATTAAAAATACTAGATAAAATAAACAGCAAAAGCAAACAGCAAACCTTCAAACGGCTGGTCCAGATTCACAAAGTCTTTGTAAATAAAATTCACATAATCTTTGCCAATCCACAATTTGGTTGATCCTAATAATCCTCTCTCCAGAATATTTTCCTCGCTTTCTGTATGGTACATGCCAGATGGCACCGACAATATGTTTTTGCCCATCTTGAGGTCAAACTCCATGCTATCTCTTCGAGATCCATGTCTGGACAGCTTGTCCACCCCTTCTCTAAAAGTCTTCATCTGAGGATGGATGATAAAATAATCAGTATGTATTTGTTTACACAGCTAATCTCATATAATGGTAAAGACTTTCTAACATAGATAGCTTCTTCTACCCTTTTCTGGTTATGACTGGAATATAAAGTTTTCTTTGTGTGTGCATGTCTTTTCAGAATACTGGATTTTTTTAATTTTTTTAATACTTCTGGCTATTAACTATTGCATATATTAGCAGGTGTGGAAGAGGGAACTTCAGTAACATAGTCGTTAGATGCTTGCTTGCAGGACCAAAGGTCTTGAGGCAAATTTTTCTCAAAGCTGATCTTGGCTTCTAGCTCAACCCAGCCTAAAATGAGTATCAGGTGATGTCCTGGGAAGTAAAGGTTGCCAAAATGGTGCTGGCCAAATTACTCACCAAGTGTAAAATTTCGTAGAATACCACGAACCAAGAAGAAGAAAAACAACAACACTCTACATATCTGAGATAAAGGAGAATTGGCTTATAGACAGCATCCTGTTCCAAAAGCTGAAGTATTCTGGTCATATTAAAACATCATGGTGGCCTGGAGAAACTGGCACAGTCGCAAAGGTCAATAAAGGACACTGAAGATGTATTGGCTATGAAAGCACACAAGGCAGTAGAATAGGCTAAAGACAGAGACTTTTAGGCATGCATGAGAGCCACATACTGTCCAGGACCTGCCGACTGATGTGCTGTCTCTTACACTGCAATATAGTGTATTACTTTCACAAATTAAGATCAGATGATTCCTTAGTGTGGTGGTTATGATATCTGCCAAAAACCCAAAAGGTCATGGGTTCAATCCTGTGCTGACACATTAAAAAAAATATATTTGTTACTGTATATTTTCAGTTTCACTGTCTCGTGGCACTTTCAGCAATGGATGGTCCAAGTTCTGAAATTAATCAGAAATATCAGTGACATTAATTAATTCTTTTTCTTCTTCTCTTCCACCTTTGACCTCATCAAAGTGTCAGGTAGGGGGGGGGGGGGGGGGGGGGGGGTAATGTTCGTTGATGAGCTCAGTCAAGAGCTCTATTAAGACTGATGTTCATTTCTGTAAGGCTGTTCTCAATGCCATCACTCCATATTTTCCGAGGTCTTCCACTCGCTCTATTCCCGTTGTAACGTTTTAGTGTGGCTCGCTGTGGTGGATAGTACCAGGGCATTCTTGTTAGGTGTCCAAACCACTTCATTTGTTGTTCTTTGATGACCTGTAAGACTGGCTTTATTCCTAGCATTCATCTGATTTCCTGATTTCGTATTCTGTCTTTCCTTGAAACTCCTGCAGCTCTTCTAAGGCATTTCATCTCTGTTGTCACAATTTTACATTCATTGGAGAATGTAAGTGTCCACGTTTTGCATTGATAGCATCGTGTTGGCCAAAAAATAGTTCTGATAAGATTCACTTTTGTACTCCAAGGTATCTGCTTGTGTCTCAACAGGGGAGATAGTTGACCCATTACTTGATTAGCTTTGGCACATTTGGAGCTAATTTCTCTAGCCAAGTTTTCCGTCGGATGTAAAAATTGCTTCCAAATACTTAAATTCCTCTGTTTGTCTCAGGGTGTTGTTTTTTAATTTAATTTCTAAATTGTCTTTATGTCTTCCTATCATCATTGTCTTTATCTTCGTAGTGTTTATTTTCATATTATATTCCTCTCCTTTGTAACAAATTTGATTCAGGTGGCATTAGTGTAGTTCTGGCTACACCAATGTTTCTCACTTGTGTTGTTCTACCAAGCCGGGACAATGATTCCTAAGTCAAAGGACTGGGCCTGAATAATGCACATGTCATTCTGTGCTATTTTCACGTTTCAATGGGTGTTACATGCTTCAGGTGTTACATGCTTCAGGTGTTACATGCTTCAGGTGTTACATGCTTCAGGTGTTACATGCTTTAGGAGTTACATGCTTCAGGTGTTACATGCTTCAGGTGTTACATGCTTCAGGTGTTACATGCTTCAGGAGTTACATGCTTCAGGTGTTACATGCTTCAGGTGTTACATGCTTCAGGAGTTACATGCTTCAGGAGTTACATGCTTCCAACTTTTGACATCAGCTTCAAAAATAGTTATGACATCTAAAATGTCAGAAAGTATGGGTATAAATACATGAGTCATATAATTTAAAACTGACAATTCAAGTGTCTGTCTGTTCATTTGTTTGTCTATCCCAAGACCTCCTTCCAAAACAAATTGTAAAACTGTGGGCTGATGGAAAGGTGCTAAGAGCCTCAGGTGCACTAAAGTGGCAGCAAGGACAGCTTATTGTTAGACAAGTTTTTCCAACTGTGGGAACACTAGGGTGGTAGCTTTGTCAGTCAAAAAAAATTTGTGGGCTGGGGGCAACGGTCTGGTGGGGAAGGGTAGGGGGAGGGTGGGGGTGGATCTCGTCAGGTGCAGTAAGGGACAATGCCTAAGCATGCAAAGATGAAGATAAAAATAAAGCAGAGGATGGAAAAATACAATTTTCTTTGACTCTCCAGGATGAAGACTTGCAATTAAATCTAGTATGTCATAAAACGTATCAGTTTATGTCCTTTGTATGAATGTTTTTGTTATAATAGATAAATGAAAGAGAACTTGAAAAAAAAAAAAAAGAATTTATTTTTAAAAAAAGTTGTGTAATATTAAATACCATATTTTATAGAAAACATGCCAGAACTCACCAGCCGATGCCTTGTCTTTGGATGTTTGATGTTCTGGTTATAAAACAAACTCTCATCCATTACTTCAGGCGCTTGTGGTGTCCGCACTATAGTTTCAAACTTTGATACATTAAAGATCATTTTCCAGCGACGTCGTGCAGCACTGGCTGACTCTCCATCTTTAGATGTTGGAGATGCATCATGTTCCTCCTCCACAGTGTCAGTTGGCTCCTTTCGATGCATCATTTTTCTGAAAGCATTCATGGCACTGGCAGCACCAGAAAAACTAAACTGATGATGTGATCCTCCTGCTTCTGAAGAATTGGAGTCTTTGCTATCAACTATTTCACTCTGCAGATCTGGGTCTGGTGAAGCTGTCTCGGTGAATTTGACATCCACATCAGAAGCTTCTGAAGCTGCTGAAGAATCACTGTTTCTCTGATGATTACTGCCATTATCTGTTGTATCTAGTTTATCTTTGGTTCTTTTCCTAGAGGCCGAAGATGACCTGCGATTCTTCTTTAACTTCTTGGATGGCTTCTTATCAATGGCCAGATGAGATACAGTTTCTCCTGTGATTTCATCTGTCTGATGGATGCCATTTTTATTTGGTATAATAAGCTCCAAGGTTTTTTTCTTCGAACGTCGATTCCAGAGATGGGAGGCTCTGATTTTATCCACAGCACTTCTCGTTCTGCTAACCTCAGATTCTTTTCTCTTAGAAGAAGGAGAGTGTGAAGGACTGCTTCCCTTTGAACCTCTTGGAGCACTATCGGCATATATCGAAGTCACAATTTCAGTGTCCAGTGTATCCGTGAAGCCATGGTTCAGATGATTAAATGAGACATCGTCTAAATGAACTGTTTCACGTGGAGCTGTGAAATAATTGTCACTGTGGATCTCTTTAAATGGTGTCATAGACTGACTGATCTCACCGAGGACCTTATCACTAAATCCCTCAGTATCCACAATATGAGATGGCTGCCTCACTAGATATTTTCTGCCTAATGGAGTTGATTCTGAAGAAGCACCAGAACTGTTACTGGACTTTACATTAGCAGACATAGAATGTCTTTTAGCTTTAATACTGCCTTTACTTGCTGCATAGTCAACAGAATCTTCAGCAATGTTAGCCTCATCATCGTTGTCCTCAACATCAACACTGGGACTAGTGACAGTAACTACAACATTGGCATCAATGGGATGGCTAGAGCTGGAATGTTCTGAATCTTGCTGCCTCTGCTGTTTCTCCTGCGCATTATCCTGTGTTACCAAAAGATGTGATGTGGAGCTGGTGGAGCCTCTACTGGAGGTGGACTTGTTTGAACCAAACTGACTTCGTACAAAGGGAGCACTTTCAGCAGTAATGCCTACATCAGATTTAGGAGCTTTTACAGTGACATGCTCGTTGTCATCACTATCATCTGCAGACTGTTGTATGTCACTGGAAGTAGCTTCCTGTGTTATATTAAAACCTTGCCGCGCTGTACTTTCCTTTGCAGAGCTTTCAGAATATGGACTGGCTGGGGTAGCAGCCACCCCAGGACCTGTTTCAGCCTCACTCAGGTTTTCTTCCGTCACCTTGGAAATAAATGTAAAAATAAAGAGCATTACAGACCAGGTGCTGACATGAAGAAACTTAAAGTTAGCTGTGTATCCTTTACAGGAACACACAAACCAACCCCTACACATGTTGGCTGTTTATGGTTTTACTAAGCTTAGAAGTTTGCCAGTGCTTTATGTGCAGTCGACTCTCCATACCACTGTCGAAATCAATGCAAACTGGTCTGCTGCCAAATTTCTTGCCCCAAATCAAACTGGGTATTTTGGAGGTACAAACCATGTTCTCAACCCCTAAGCCACAGATACCAAAAAAAATTTGCAACTACGCAAATAATGACCACAAAAATCAATGAAAAAAAAGACATAACATGTACAAAGTATTTCTGTTGAAAAGTTCAATTACATTTGTGTGCAACTTTTCCTTTCTCTCCACTGAGCTTTCTATTTTGAAGTTACAAATCATGTTCAGAACCCCTACTCCAAAGATGCTAGTAAACTTAAAACACTGCAAACTGTAACTAAAAACATTAATGAAGGACACAGATATAACATGCACAAAGCACGTCCGTTAAAATGTTCAATTATATTTGTGTGCATCTTTTTTCTTCCTATGCACTAAGCTTACTATTCATAGTCTGTGTTTTAAGTTACTTCAAGACATTAATCCGACAGCAATCACCCCTATTTTTGATATCAGGAATGATTCTGGTTATGTCCAATGCTAGATATGCCTCCCTGCAGGATGGAGACTTGGCTGGGAGCTTATGTGTGTTCATTTCAGGCTCAAAAGTTAAACAAGAGGCCACTATAAACCAGTAATGAATGTGGAAGTAATAAAAAAACGTGTTTTTTTTTTTTTTTTTAAATAGGAAGCCACAGCTGTAAACCACAATAAAACATTCCAACCACTCTTCAAGGGCGAAGGCAGAGGGAGATGGCAAAAGCACAAGAGGTAGATAAAGCGATAAATACCCATATGGCTTGTCTGCATGGCCTGGGTGGGATAGGAACAGAGATCTGACATGAGATTCTAGTGACTGAGTAATATAATGATCTATGACTGCTTATTCATATAAGGGGGGGGGGAGTGTGTCTATTAGAGGCAGTGTGTCTATAAGGGGCAGTGTGTCTATAAGGGGCAGTGTGTCTATTAGAGGCAGTGTGTATGAGGGGCAGTGTGTCTATAAGGGGCAGTGTGTCTATAAGGGGCAGGGTGTCTATAAGGGGCAGTGTGTCTATTAGAGGCAGTGTCTATGAGGGGCAGTGTGTCTATAAGGGGCAGTGTGTCTATAAGGGACAGGGTGTCTATAAGGGGCAGTGTGTCTATTAGAGGCAGTGTCTATGAGGGGCAGTGTGTCTATAAGGGGCAGTGTGTCTATAAATGGCAGTGTGTCTATTAGAGGCAGTGTGTCTCTAGGGGGCAGTGTGTCTCTAGGGGCAGTGTGTCTATAAGGAGCAGTGTGTCTATAAGGGGCAGTGTCTATTAGAGGCAGTGTGTCTCTAGGGGGCAGTGTGTCTCTAGGGGGCAGAGTGTCTATAAGGGGCAGTGTGTCTATTAGAGGCAGTGTGTCTATTAGAGGCAGTGTGTCTATAGGTGCAGTGTGTCTATTAGAGGCAGTGTGTCTATAAGGGGCAGTGTCTCTCTAGGGGGCAATGTGTCTCTAGGGGGCAGATTGTCTTTAGGGGGCAGATTGTCTTTAGGGGGCAGTGTGTCTCTAGGGGGCAGTGTGTCTATAAAAGGCAGTGTGTCTATAAGGGGCAGTGTGTCTATAAGGGGCAGTGTGTCTATAAGGGGCAGTGTGTCTATAAGGGGCAATGTGTCTATTAGAGGCAGTGTGTCTATAAGAGGCAGTGTATCTATATGAGGCAGTGTGTCTATAAGGGGCAGTGTGTCTATAAGGGGCAGTGTCTATTAGAGGCAGAGTGTCTATAAGGGGCAGTGTGTCTATTAGAGGCAGTGTGTCTCTAGGGGGCAGTGTGTCTATAAGGGGCAGTGTGTCTATAAGGGGCAGTGTGTCTATAAGAGGCAGTGTGTCTATTAGAGGCAGTGTGTCTCTAGGGGGTAGTGTGTCTATAAGGGGCATTGTGTCTATAAGGGGCAGTGTTTCTAAAAGGGGCAGTGTGTCTATAAGGGGCAGTGTGTCTATAAGAGGCAGTGTGTCTATAAGGGGTAGTGTGTCTATAAGGGGCAGTGTGTCTATAAGGGGCAGTGTGTCTATAAGGGGCAGTGTGTCTATAAGGGGCAGTGTGTCTATAAGGGGCAGTGTGTCTATAAGGGGCAGTGTGTCTATAAGGGGCAGTGTGTCTATAAGGGGCAGTGTGTCTATAAGGGGCAGTGTGTCTATAAGGGGCAGTGTGTCTATAAGGGGCAGTGTGTCTATAAGGGGCAGTGTGTCTATAAGGGGCAGTGTGTCTATAAGGGGCAGTGTGTCTATAAGGGGCAGTGTGTCTATAAGGGGCAGTGTGTCTATAAGGAGCAGTGTGTCTATAAGGAGCAGTGTGTCTATAAGGGGCAGTGTGTCTATAAGGGGCAGTGTGTCTATAAGGGGCAGTGTGTCTATAAGGGGCAGTGTGTCTATAAGGGGCAGTGTGTCTATAAGGGGCAGTGTGTCTATAAGGGGCAGTGTGTCTATAAGGGGCAGTGTGTCTATAAGGGGCAGTGTGTCTATAAGAGGCAGTGTCTATGAGGGGCAGTGTGTCTATCAGGGGCAGTGTGTCTATAAGAGGCAGTGTGTCTATAAGGGGCAGTGTGTCTATAAGGGGTAGTGTGTCTATTCTTTTCTGCCCCCAAAATGAGGTCATGGAACACTTACAGGCACTTTTGCCATCAAACTTGCCAGCTGTCACAAACCTTTCAAGTTTATTTCTTGTCATAATATGTCGGCACAGAACCAATTATAAATTAAATACAAAGACAGCAAATCAAATGGTCTGCCCACCTAGAGAGAAAATCTTGTGATGCTATACCATACAATCGTCATCATCATCAAGTGCTTTGCCGACTGGCATGGGCGATCACGCCTCTCCACAATCTGCGATCTGCAATTGCGTGTATCAGTTTGTGTGTTCACACACCTCCATGCCATGACAAAAGACTATCAAGAATCTTCTCACGCTGTCTTCCTCTGTCTCTCTTTCCACAGATTTATTCAGTGATCACAAAATGTTCCATTTTCCCCTCTTCTCATAACATGACCAAAAAATTATGACTGTCGCTTTCTGATGTTTGTGATAAGTTGTCTTTGAGCATTTGCCTCTTTCAGAACATCTGGGTTGCTCATCTTAGCATCTAAGGAATTAGAAGGATCCTTCTGTAAAACCACATCCCCGCGGCCTCAAGATATTGTTCAGCTTGTCTATTAACAGCTGCAGCGGTAACAGAGGAAATGAAGAATTAGAAGAAAAAGTGGCCAGATGCTCACCTGCAGGCCTGGAAGTGTAGGGTTTAAATCTCCACTGACTTTTAAACTGACCTTGGCTTTAAGGCTGACCAAGTCCAAACTACCTAATACTACTAGGGTACCAGGTAATGTCCTGAGACGCAGAGTCAGCCAGTGTGATGTTGACCGACTCACAGACTGAGTGCTGATTGGTCTATGAAAATTTAGATTTAGCACTATATGTCCGAAAAGCAATGGCTGGTCGAATGGTTAGGAACACTGGGCTCTCATACAGGAGATCCAGGTTCGAATCCTCAGCTGTGGATTTTTTCTGTCAGGCAAAAATAAAATCTCAACCTGCACAGTCTGTAGCGACAGCACTAGCCTGTTCATGGAGTCAGCCACCTTCATCTTCATCCCAGGATATGTAGGTATTTTTGGCAATGAGACTGGCTGCTTCTGCCTTAGTTGCAGAGGACGGCCTAAGGATCACGCTGACACTGTTAATGCCCTTAGAGAGATAAGACGATCAGGGGATTTTGGGAGCAGCGTGTCCACATCAATGCTAAGAATGTGAGAATTAGGAATAAAGATCAGCACAGCCAGATATGAGGGGCATGCCAGACCTAGAAGGAGGCTATTTAACTAGCATAGGACTGGCATTATCAACTGCGGGACATTGAAGTTTATGTTGAAAGTGGAATCTGAGCACATATGGACATGTCCACAGTGCCATAAAGATAACCCAAGTCATAACTAGTCATTCATATTATACAGGTCAACAACAACACTTAATTCTGGATGTTTACATATGGTAGTCTCTCATCTCCTACCGTGGAAATTTCAGTATGGCTGGCCTGCAGGAATTCTTTTTGTAACCTCCAAAGACAAGGATTGTTGAATAAGATGTTTTTCAGTTGATAAATTGCAAGTTTTGCTCGTTGAGACATCAGGACTGGCTCTATTCACCTCTTAATAACTTTTGTTCTCACCTCATTACACAGAATATTCTTATTCTTATTAAGATATTCTTAAAGAACCCTAACACTGATCATAAAAATTAATCTGCCTTTCTTACTTATGAAACTCATCATCCCATCTCCCGTAACACAAGTCCAGGCCTCCAGCAAAGGCTATCTGTTGGTCAATTATCACCAGCTTCTCATGATGTGCCCACATTAAAACTCCTTTCCCTGGAATGTGATCTGGATGTCGCAGAACCTAAGGACAACATGAACAATAACTGTGTAAACAGCATATCTGTCAGTGCTTACAAATGATAACTTATCCTAAAAGGATCAAATGCAACCTAAAAACTTAATGTTATGGCAAGGAAGACTCTTAGCCTTGGCTGGCAGCTAGTCTAGGAGGGAACCTCTGAAAGAGCACTGTTCTTCTGATCCTGCAGCATGCTTTGTTCCAAAAATACTGAAGTAAACAATACAAGTCAAGAGAGGGTTCTGCAGCATGCTTTGTTCTAAACATACTGATGTTTCCATTCCTTGGGAGTAAACAAGGCATGTCAAGAGAAGGTTCATGATGCATGGAAAACACAAGGTCACTACTATACAACCCAGGTTTTGTGCTTTGGAGAGGAGGAATTTCATTCCCATGCTTCCATATAGCACAATATAAAACTATCATCTGTAAAGACAGAAAGGTGCAACTGTAACAGAAATAATCAATAAATGTTACAGATTTCTATGGAAAGGAAATATGGCAAAATATTTGAAAGATCATCCCATTTTACAATGAGATAACCTAGAATATCTGAAGGTCTATTATTTCATAGCCAGCTGTATCATTACCAATAAGCGAACTGACACCCTCAAAGAGGAATGTGTAATTATCAAATCATGACTTCCTCCTATAACTAGATTGTGGCCGGTACCCCCTGTATTGGAACTCTGCACTGGAAGCTGTAGATGAGGGCCGAGCACGCATGGGAATGCCTCGAGTGCTGCGATGTCAATTCTTGACTCAACTCCTCAGCTGTGTCTATTTACCCCTTTGCCCCCCCTCCTCCTCCCCCCTCTTCCCCACCCCCCCCCCCCCCCCCCCCCCCCCAGGCCGCAGGGAACACACAGAGGAAATGCACGGATATATTTACCTTGATGTTTTCCGGGCAGTGAGACATAAGTATCTGCTTGCTGTAATCACTCAGAATATTCAGGGCTACTTTAATCTCTTTGTACAAGAGAATAAACACTTTCACACCTTGCTCCTGTGGATACGGCATACAAAATGTTAGGGAGACAATCATCCAAAGTCATGGTTTAGTTGTTTTTTTTTTCCCTTGAAACTCTATAGTTGTTGTTTTCCCTTGAAACTCTATAGTTGTTGTTTTTCCTTGAAACTCTATAGTTGTTGTTTTTCCTTGAAACTCTATAGTTGTTGTTTTTCCTTGAAACTCTATAGTTGTTGTTTTTCCTTGAAACTCTATAGTTGTTGTTTTTCCTTGAAACTCTATAGTTGTTGTTGTTGTTATCGAACCAGGGGCGCATGATCTTTCACCCTCTGGTCTAATGCCATGTAGTGGAATTTGCATGTTTTCACAAGCTGTTCTTTTCCTTTGTATTAGGTTTTCCACTAGTCTGGTCTCGGAGGGAGTAGCAGAAACTTTATAAACATTTCACGCAATCAATCAAACAAGCAGGTGCCATCTCCACAATTAAAGCTGGCTGCAGTAAATCTCCCAGATGCTCTGTCTTTCCCCCTTGATGCTACTCTCTCCGACTGCTGTTTATCCATTTCTACTAGTTATACTCAAACTTGTATCGATGTCCGCTTCTTACTTATTAACCTTACAATTTTTTTTACAAGGTCCAACAATTAAGTAATGAGACTAATTCCATAAAAATTAAAATAATCAACAGTTGAAGATATAACTTGTATCTGATTCAAAGAAAGCCCCTTGAGCATTGATACAGCAAGTGGCACTTTCTAACAAACATTGAAATGACTTCTGAAGTTCTTCTGTTGCTACGGCCCATAAAGTCGATGTTACGGCCCTTTGGATGTTATCAATATCGTTAATGAAGCGTTTTTTCAATTGTAACTTTAATTTTGGGGTAAGAAAAAAATCACAGAAAGACAAATTTATGGAATAGGGTGGAGGGCTGAGAACACATACTTGTTTTGGGGCCAAATATTCTTGTTTTGGTACTCAACACGCTGATGTTTTTGGTCATCAGACAACGAATGTGGTACAAACCGGCAAGCAACTTTTTTTCTTGACAAAATCTTGCACTAAAATGTTATGAATGGTCTCTCTATAAACAATAGATTCATCTGCCATCTTCCTCACAGTAAAATAATGATACAGCAGAACAGGTTCTATGTAACATTTTAGCTCCCTCTTTCTGACATTAAATGAGATCGATTTATTGCAAAAGATATTTTTCATTTTCTGAAATGCAAAATGAGATCTTTTATTTGGATTTGTAATATTTAGCATCCAGAAGCCTTTAGTATTATGGATATCGCAACCTTTTGGCCTTGATTCCATTGTAAATACCGTAAATCTGGGAGAAATATAGCTTTTCTGCCTACCCCGGAAGTGAACCCGGACCACAAGGAGTTCATCACCCGGTCACCGCGCGATCCGGTTTAGCCAACTACGCTAGAGAGCCGGGCAATTGACTTGGTTAGGTCTTTTTCCTTCAACTGAAACATCACAACATGGAATTATCTTCTTCTTTGATATAACCATTACTTCTGTTTTCGTAATATTCTTTAGTAAGTTTTAAAAATAAAAACATGTGCAAAGAGATAGTACAGTTTATTGACTGCCTGGCTTTTAAGTGTACTGGGCATACATAGTGTCAACACAACCAATTTATGTGTCAACACAATCAATTTATGTGTCAACACAATCAATTTATGTGTCAACACAATCAATTTATTGATCGTTCTTTACTTTTAATAAATACTGGCTGCTGTTAGTCAAAATGTCACCCTTCCAAGGTCAAATTTTAGTGCACATTTAAAGCTGTGCATATCTGAGAGAAGGCTCTCTCTGCATTTACACGCAGACCTACAAACACTTTGAGTTAGCAACTGGAAAAAGAAAGCCAATCAGACAAAATGAACGAACGAACGAACAAACGAACGAACAAACTTTATTTTCAAAGGGTTGAGAATTGGGCACACAGACCCGTCTTACAGATGAATGGAGGCTGGTGATATCTGCAGCAATAAACCTCAAAAGCTTGGAATGCTGAATAAAAATTTTTTTTTAAATATGCCTAAACGGGGATCTGAAGCTATGACCATTGGTGTGGCAGGTAGATGTACTGCAGTAGTGCCTAAATTACACTGTAACTGCAGGAAACAGAGAAGAAGAAGGAGAAGAAGAAACATTTTCTAATGATAACTTACAGCTTTTCTTTTGAGAACTATGTCTAATCTCCAATGATCACCATCCACTATAGGTCTCTTGAGGTAGATCTCTGGACTCAACCTGTGTTAGAATATAAAATATCAGTACAATTTTAAACTGTGACAACACAGGCATTTTCATCCGTAGGTGTTTGAGGTCCCATATGGAGGGAGAAAAGCACAGACCCACTGCATCTACTATAACCTCTAGCATGATGATTGAGGTAGTTGCAATCACTGCAGTGGGTAGCAGAAAATAGAGTTACTAAAGGAATTATAGTGTCTGATTCTGTTGGTATTTCCGAAGGAGGAAGATTGGCTATAAAACAGCATCCTTTCTTGAAAGCTGAAATATTTTGGTCATATCAAGCGCCATGTCGGATTAGAAAAAATTATAGTAGAAGGCATGGTACCAGGAAGAAGGGGAAGGGGCTGACCGACACAAAGATGGGCATAGGATATAAGTGACTCCTTGAGTGTGAAAGTGCATGAGGCGGGAGAACTGGCGAGAGACCGAGGTTTCTTTCAGGCAGACTGTGATGAGAGCGATGATGATGGATACCGAGCATCAGCAAGAAAACACTATAGGGACTCACACAGATCTATTGACTGGGACAAGCAGAAATGCGAGGAAATGAAACAGCGGATTTTCTAGCTACAAAAGCAATAGTTATGGGAACACTCGAAATGGATAAGGGCAAGATTCTGAAGACCATTTATGAACGAATGCTGATAGAAGACATGGTCAAATGAAATATTGTGCGGAAGAATGTGTGAATGAGGAATTAAGTGTGGATCTAGCAAGGAGGGATGTATGTGAGGGAGAGAATGACAGGAATGGTTAGCATTTACTTCTTAAGACACTAGTGGCAGGAGACTGAGCATCTATAGGATTGCTCTGTCACTGTCTTATGATGTTGATTCCTTAATCAATAAACAATCAATGACAAGAAAACAGAATAATCTATTTGAAAGATATAACAATTATGTTATGCGGTGGCGTCAATGATAATACAAGCTCCTGAATGTCTATCACTGTCCCATGTGGAAAAAAAAAACTGACTGACTGCAGCCTCAGCAAAGCCAGTTAATACATATACACATTAAATGCATAAGGTACCCATCAAAAGTACCAGAACAATCTGATGGAAGCAGTAGTAACAACAGATCAATAACTGGACACACAATTAATTGCACAAGGTATCAAAAGTTATCTGGCAATAAGCTACTTGTCACATTCTGAATCTCAGTCTACATATTATATTTTCATGTAATGCTAAGGCTGATGCTATTTTCAACCTTCTTATTTAATAAACTTAACTGCTCTAAACTCATCTTTATCTCTACATTCTAGATAATAAAAGACAGTCAAAATTAAAGTTATACAGCATTCAGTACTTACCACCAATCGGAAATGTAGATCTCTTCTTTGGCTTTTTCTAAAGCATCAGCTACAGCTTCAAAGTAAGATTTGCCATCTACAAACCTGTTGAAAATATACAAGAAAATGATAAATATTAATAACTGGAAAACAGCCTAACATATTCTCCAAGACTAGCAAATTCAAAAGAGATCCAGAACCATATGCCCAATGTGCCACTGGCATGAAAAATATCCTTTCCTTTACTTGCAGCAGGAGAAAATCAACCCTGAGCCTCATGAACTCAGGTGGGCCCACTCTCTGAAAATGTCTAGGAGCTCATGGGCCAAAACATTTGTTGACGAAAGATTACTTCTACTGACGATTGGTAGAATCCTGCGAAAATCATCAATAAGCAAGTGTCAGTTACCAATAATCATGTCTCGTTTTGTGTATAAGACTTCGCAAGCATAGCAGGAGAGTCCGGAAACTTTGGAGCCGTGTCAGCCCAGGAGTCATGACATGGGTCAGCCTGGGCCCAGAAAGTGTTAAGTATGTAAAAGGGCCAAAATATTCATTGAAGGAGGACCTCTACTAATGATCACTAGACTCCTGTTGTGTATGCTCCCATCATGCAGTATTTTCTTCTTTAAGACATCAAACTCACCATCTAGCATAGGAATCCTCACGAGGTGGAGCAAAGGAACCAAATCTGTGTTTGCGTGTATAATCACTGGCCTGGTTTGATGCTACAGATGTCAGTTCCTCTGCCCATTCTCTAGCCTTGCGACTTGTCCAGCACTTAATTAGAAGCTTTCTGCAGAAAGAAACAAACAATATAAAATTACTAAAAAAAATATATAAGGGTACCAGTTTAGCACAGAAGTTAGACACTTGCCTGCTGGCCCAACAGTTTCAGGTTCAAATCCACAATAAGTGCATTTAGCAAAAGCCATATCTTTATTCAGCAATTCACCATTATTTTAACATTTAATACTTGGCCACTGAAGATGATGTGACTGACTGGATGGAAGAACCTTCATTGTCATACTGTACAAATCCTCTACAGTGGGCAAGTGATTCCCACAACATTCTCTATAATTTTCTACTATAAATTATATTACTCACTGTTTGATTTAGTCTATGAAGACTTGGTATGATAAAACCACAATCCTGACCAAGACAACCAGAGGGGCTAGACACAAGACCAGCTACCTCATTTCAAAACGAATGTTTATAAATGACCTGCAGTGATCTCCTCCTACAGTCTACTCTTCTTTGAGAGATGACAAGCAGAAGAATAAACTCTTAGTCACATACCTCAATGTATACTATTCTCTCTCTCTTTTTTGCTCGCGCACGCACACACACACACACACACACACACACACACACAAACTCATTGCTACTGAAAGGAACATAATTTTGTCATAATTTAGGCTTTGTAATTTAACAAGTGAAATTGTTCAAATTGCTCATAAGAATAAAATAGAGTTCAATCAATTAATGGAAAGTTCTGTTGCATATGGGTCATCGATAGTTTTGAGGCGTTAGGGCGCTCCTGTCAACTAACATAAAATGTGCCATCGGATAATTATGATTTTTTTTTTTTAATATCTACTTCCGAATACATCATCTCCAGCGTGAATAAGGCATGGCACAGAGTTGCTTACAATTCTTTGTCATCCATCCAGTGTTGTTGGTAACCATATTTTCTTCTTCTTCTTCTTCTTCACGTATTCATCCTCAATCGTTTTGTAATCAACAGACTGCAATATCTCAGCTTTTTAGCCAGGTACATCTGAATTCAACAAATACCTATATGTTGCCTTTTACAACAAACTTAACAGAGGGCAATAGGTATATTCTTTAACCCCCCCCCCCCCCCCCCCCCTATTTTTTATAGGGGTCCAAAACCCACAGGAACAGGTAATCATGCTTGTCAACAGCCTTGTATCTCATGCATTACCAATTATTTCCAATACATATGACCTTCCATGCCATGATGCAAAACTAACATCATCTCCCTTAGTGTCTCTCTCCAACCGTCCAGTTGTACAGATGTTGTAGTTTTTTTTAACTTTCTCAGGATGTGCTCAAAGAATATGGTCTGCATAATTCTGATGCAGGTTTTCAGTTCCCCTCTTGTGAGTTCATTTCTTTCAAAACAATGTCATCACATGTGTTATCTGTCTATTGTGTTGTAATCTTTCTTTTACAACATATCTCTTCATTTTGCATTTAATTTTTCACTGATCCAATTGTCCATGATTCACTTCTGTATATAAGGATTGGCTATACACAGCTCTTAAGAACTTTCTTTCTTATCTTAATTCATATCATCATAAACTACTTCTGCTGTTAAACGTTGTGGAGAGGAACAATTTGTGGTCCGGTGCATGCTGGCTGGCACTGGTACTGTCATGACATGCAGGCATAAAGTGTCTTTAATGCTGATCCATTTTTTTTCATGGCCGCCCTTTCGCTCTTGTCTAATTTAACAATTATAAATTTCATAGATTATTCCTTATCCTGTAAAACGCTGCTTTTTTGAGGGGATATACTACAGTCACCCTCCTAAACTACATTCAACCTCTTGAGAGTATCTTTCATCTGCTGTTATTAGAAAACTCAAGTATCTAGACATATTGACTTGGTTCAGAATTACTTACAATGAACATGTCAGATGCATTCTGTCAATTATTGTTCAAGAATGGATGGAGGCTTCATCCAACGATTAAAGTTATTTTATGTTTTCTAATCCATAACTGTATCATTGTTTGTGTTGCAGAGTGAAGAAGGCTTTCTTGAGCAATGTTCACTTAGTCATCTGCCATTTGTACTTTATTGGGAACCCCCTTTAGTTATATTTCTTTTTTAAAGTGAAATGAACTTAGAATGCTCACCTGCTCAGGTTTTCAATAAGACATCCATGTTTAGCACCGGTGTTAGACAAACCACTCTTGACAGAAAAAGCTGAATCCATCAATAACACATCACTGATGTGTCCATCTTCGGGACGGATGTATAGAATGCAGCTGTCTTTGATAACAAGCCATCTATTAGAAAAAAAATTGTAACTGTAAACAAACAGAAATGGTGTTATACAAATTTTTAAAAGTTGATTGCATATCCTTTACATGACACTGCACAACCAACTCAGGCATATTTTTGCTTTCGTATTTTTGCTGGCATCTTTCCATTTTTCCAGATGAAGGTCTGCAGGTGAACATCTAGCCGCTATACCACAGTCGCTCCCTTAAACCCTAATGAACTGAGCTTAAAATCAAGCACTATTTAAGTATGAAAAAGTTTAACAGACACTAGTTAATGGAAGTACTGAAACCAATAATTCAGATACATGTAGTAAGATATAATGGCCTCTAAAAACCAATACTACAGTGTGCAGTGGAGGGAAACAGGAGAAAAGGCAGACCAAGAAAGACCTGGATGTAGAACTTGACTGACTGGACAGGTCTTAAACATGCAACCATGAATCCATCGCATCTGACCGCACAGCTGGAGAGAGCTGATCAGACAGTTCAACAGCAACTGGTGACCCAATGACACACAGTGTCACAGGATGATGATGAGGGATTCAGATACAAAGGGTAAATATAATATCTGTGATATATGACAGCAAGAACATAAAATTACTTTATGTTGTATTATTACTATTTTTGGAAACACCAGACAAAATATCATGAGTTTGAACAAAGAAGACACAAACAATAGGTTGCACAATTTATTGCCTGGCATATTAAAGTACATACTACAGCAACAATTAAATAAATGAAGTAAATAAGTGAATCCTTTATAACTGAAGTACAAATTCAACAATAGTCAAATGCAACTGCTTGTTTTACCAGGGCAGCCGCAATGTCAGAATCATGTCTTTTTGTTTTGTATTTGTTACTGTAGTATGCACCTGACAAGATACAGCGAAATGTGCCATGAAATAAATTGTGCAACCAATTGTTTATGTCTTCTTTGTTCAAATTTAAAACATGCAAAATATTTTTTGATATCATGCGTTGTTTGCGACTGAAGGAATTAATACTAACCTATTTCAACACAGTATTTGACATTATATTTACCTTTTATTCCAGGTGCCAGCGAAATGTAAGTTCTGAAGACAGCCACAACACTGAATGCTGATTCTACGCCCTCCTGAGCATTTCTTTACTAGCCCTTCCTTAGACTTTTTTCCCGTCTTGCTAACAAATGACACATGGCTGACCTCAAAAAACTTCAACTGTTTTTTTGGGGGGGAGAAAACAAAATCAGCTGATTCAATGCTACAATTAGTCCATTTTACAACTGTTTGTTTCTCTGTTACTTTTCTTTCAGCTTTGGGTTTACTGTGCAAAGATACTTTTCAGCAGATATAGACAATTTTAGTACTCTCTCTCTTTCTATTTGTCTGTCTCTGTCTGTGTGTGTATGAGTTTATGTTGTGTGTGTGCATATATGTGCGAGTTGGTGTAAAAAAAGGGGGGGGGGGGTGGTGGTGAAAAGAGCTCACAGGGTTGTAACTTACTAATTTATGTCGGCATTACTTTCTTTCTACCACAGACTGTAGTCTTATTAATCCAAATATAACCCTAATGAGTTGAACAGGATATCGTTATTTAAAATACTTACTACATGGTCTGGTGGATTTGACATAAGTACACACAAAAACAGGCAGCATCTGTACTACACTGACTAGATCACTTGGCTGCAGCCTAGTTCTGGTGAGGCTGACTTGAAGTGAGTTAAGAACCAACATCATAGCACTCAAGACATTTTCACGTGCCCGATCATCATCTTAAACAGCCACTGCACAGTTCTAATTTCACCGGTACATACAGCAGTATGATCGTATGACTGTCTTGTCTATTCCCTGGAGTGATGATTTGTGCTTCTGCACTGATCACTCGCACCCACAGGGACCTGACCACATCTAGCTGGTCATGCATCAATTGACCAATAAATGGTGAAGAACCAGTTAATCTGTCTGCTTGTTTATTTCCCAATACACCTGAATGCCCTGGATTAAATATTCAAAAGATATGAGCTACCCAGGATCTCTCAAGTGATACCTGCCGTTCTGTAGGAAGCATACCTGACCTCACCTTTCTCAGCACATTTTGTGAGTCTGTGACAATCACATGTATATACAGCTGGTTCTCAAGCCAGCTGAAGGAAGTAGTAGTAGTCATGTGTTTGTACATAAAGTGATAATTATCCTCAGGTAGCAAGGGCCTTGCAAGAAAATCACACTCATCAGTAAAACTTGTAAAACTCCTTTTTTTTTCTGGTTACTTCTCCTTCTTATTCTTCTACTTCTCATTAGTTTTAACTGGCTGTAAACTCTGGTGGAAAGTTCTGGCTGTTCATCCACTTCCGGACTTTGGTCTTTTTTAGAACTGGAGTTTTGCACACCCATTTTACAGATCTGGCTTAACTGTATGCAAACTTGGTTCCTGAATTTTCAGACAGATGCACTACAACTTTAATGGAAACACCACTAATAAGTCATTTTTATTTTTTTTACATGCTTGTTAAGAAATCATGTCTCTCCCCCCCCCCCCCCCCCCCCCCCCCCCCCCTTTTTTTTTTCCAACTGGGGAAGCGAAACCCACAAATGGATTTCCTATTCTAAAAGCGTACACACTGTTATCCTTATTTGCCACTGCCACTTGGTGTGTGTCACGGTCAAAATCATATCATCTGCATTTTCTTCCAAGAACATGTCATAACATCCAATTCTGGCTGAATCAACCCAGCAGCAACTTTATTTTAAAAATCCATGCTTTGATGCGGAATAGACTTCATAACCAGTGAGCTGCCAGCAAAATGTTCAACACATAACAAGCAAACATTCAACAAATAATAAGTAAAGAGACACTTTTCCACATCTTCAGGCGTACTGGGCGTATAGGGCTAGACCAACATTTTACAAACCAATCGGCACCTGTTGGGTGACTTTACCTAGTACCCATTTAAGGCTGAAAAACAGTGGTATTTGGTTCAACATAGAGCAGCACTATAAAATTGATTCTTACAGTTTCTGGATGGTTCCTGTAGGACTTGCAGGTCATGAGATTCTGAAGATACTCTTGAAGTTGTTGCTGAAATGACAAACACACAACTGCAATGAAACAAAGTAGTTTGAGAGAAACATACAAAACAAAAGTCGGGAGATTATGTTTTCCATTCTAGAATTCAAAATAAAATTGATGAATATGTTGTAATTAATCTTTCTTCTTCTCCGTGCTCACCGTCTGTAAAGTTCTCATTGTTCATCCACTTCTAGACTTTTAGTTTTGTTCCCAAACTTGAATTTTGCATACACATATGTTTTACAACTCTGGATTATTTGTATAGAGACTGTTGGTTCCTCTAATTAGTTAATTCTTACAATGTGCTTGTTAGGGAGGCAGTGGGTCTATCTATTTCCCCACAATAGGGTCCATGGAACCCACATGGGGAGTTGTAATTAATTTTTTTTGAGTTTTACAATAGCAGTGGCACTATAGAAGCCATAGATTTTTAAGTTTTACAATAGCAGCAGATGCTGACTAAAAATATATAGAATTTTAGACAGATATTTCTGTGTGCTAAGACTGTAAGAACGCTATGCTGCCAATGTCAAACATGGATGCTGTCTTCAGAAGACAGAAGAAAAGTAGTCACAACAGAAATGAAATGTTCACATACTATGCTAGGCGCAACGAGGAAAGATCGACTTAGAAATTATGATATCAGGAGGAGAGTCTGCATAGAACCAGCACTGAACTTTACAAGTAGACAACAAATCAAATGGTACGGCCATGTAACAAAATTAGCATCAGACAGGGTGCAACAGACAGCAATGTTATACAGATACAACAGTAACAGATCCAGAGGTGGGCCACGCAGAAGATGGACCACAGAAATATAAGAGATACTAAAAAGTACTTTATACAAAGTGAACAGAAGGGCCTGTTCCAGAGATCTCTCCCTGCCCTGACGCCACGAGGCATTCTAGTAGAAAAAAGGAGAAGTAGAATAAGACTACAAAAAAAGCAGACAGTGGTGTGCAACACGAAAGCTAACTATATGCCTTCAAGAAATTAGATTATATGTAAAGGACATCAGACTTAAAAAATAAAAAGCAACTATCAGATTTGACAACATTCACATCTGCAGTTACACAGTCAACAGAACAGATAAAGTACCTAGGTTTAGAGAGACTGATTCTGTTGGGAGTAAGTAGAGGATCTGGATGACGTTCAATGTGCAGGAGAAAAGACAGGAGGGTTTATTATCAAGTCACAATTGAAACCTTCAGTGTTGGAACTCTTCATTGTGACTGAGAAAATTGACAAAGCATGTGTGCAAATGTCCACAATTTAGTGAGGTCAATTCATCATTCATCCATTAGCAGAAAATAACAATATCTGTTGTCAAATGCTTACCATTCTCTGTGGAATTTTGTCCTCACTAACAAGTGCCTCAGGTCTGAGAGGAAGTCTGACTGCTTTGTGGTGCTGCTGCCTTTCTTTCATTCCTTTAAGATCTTTCTTGATGGTTGCCCTTCTTTGGTGGTAGCTATGGAAGAAATAGTACAGAAAAGAGATAAAATTACAAAACAAAAACTGCAAAAACTGTTAAAAATCCTTCATTAGTTAATTAAACAAAAAATAGGTTGTTGAATACGAAAAAAATTTTTAATTAGAATACTCAGCAAATTTTGATTCTTCTACATTCATGTTTGGACAAAGTGCCTCGGATATGTATATATATATTTGACACAACTGTTGTGAGTAATTGCCTAACACCTTCCCCCCCCCCCCCCCCCCCCACCCCCCACCCCAACAACCAATAAAAATGTAATAAGTAGTTGATGATGCAATCCTACCTATTATACATCGTCTTTTTGTTTAAATGTCTGATCTTTTCAAAGTTAACTGAATGATCTTGTAAGAGATCTGAATTTATCAAAGAACAAAGCAGAGCTTTTGGATTCCAGATTGCAACAGTGGAATTTCCTAGCAGAAGATGTCAGAATTTCTGTATACAGGAATAAAAGGCAATGAAAAAACAGTTGAGGCTTTCAAATGCCTTATTAGAAAATTCAAAACAGTGTTTTCCTATTGTGAATTTAAATAATGCAGACACAATAAATACTTTGCACAATTTATTGCCTGTATCTCGTCAGGTGCATTATTACAGAGTTAAATCAAGTTACTGTGGTAATCACATGGCTGATTTTGAATTTCTTGCGGATAGATGCTGAGCAACTCGACAAAGTGGTTTATGCATTTCAGCATGAATAGGATTCATTTTGTGCTTTACTGTATGTTGATTTAACTCTGTAGTAATGCACCTTAGGATAGAGCAAAATATGGCAGGCAATAAATTATGCAACGTATTGTTTGTGTCCGCATTATCTGAAAATGTCGAAGACTTCTTCGTATTCACCAGCTGTTAACTCAGGCGGAAAGTTCTAGTTGTTCATCCACTTCTGGACCGCAGTCCTTTTTCAGAACTTGAATGTTGTGTGTGCGTCCGTTTGACAGATCTGACTAATTTGTATGCAGACAGTTGGTTCCTTGCCTCTCAGGCAGATGCACTCTGACTTTGAAGGAAACTCCCAAGACTGAATGAAGCTAAAATAAGTGAGGTAGTTTTGCTAGTCCACAAATTCGAAAACAACTTCATGATGACAAGCTTTGTTGCTTACTGTATGGCAAGGAAAAGGCAGCACTGTTAGGTTTAAGCCAGTAGTGGATAATTTTTTAGGAAAAATAACATCCGACAATTACAACGAGATTGAAGAGTTCTTCTTCTGAAGTATAAAAGTCTTGGCTGCAACATGTCTTTGAAAATTCATTTTCTGGATTCCCATCTGGATTTTTTTATGTCAAACTGCGGAGGTGTCAGTGACGAGCATAGTGTATGATTTTACTAGGACGTTGCATCTATTGAGACGTGGTATCGAATTAATTAGAGCCCTTCAATGCTTACTGACTAATGATTGGACTGTGACAAAAGAGTGACACCTTAGTTGACCTCAAGAACCAAGCCAGGAGAGCTTGAACAGCAAAAAAATATTTCAAAATTTGTTGACTAGTTTTATAAAAATAAAAATAGTTTTCATTAAAAAAAAAGTATTTATTTTTCCCATGTTTGGAAACGTATGGGACACCCTGATTTTTTGCCTCAAAGGAGTTCAAGACAAGTAACTGAAACAGGAGCTAAACTGATTGAGAGAATATTGTGTTCAGACTATGTCACAGTCATCTGTATGAACTGGATGGTTAAAATATAAAGGTCATTGTAAAACTGACAAAGAAAGAACTGTGAACAGACATTATTAAGCTCCGGAAAAGACTGTCATTGAATTCTTTACAATTTCTGAAAAGCTTCCAGCAGAGCTGTAGGCCATGATAAACCGCCAAAAGGATATAAAGCTTTTCTAGCTTCAGTCTGCCAGTCAGGAAATTAACTCTATTGTATCTGAACACAGAACCAGTCAAAACTAAATCTGTTTAGATTTATTTAAACCATGTGATCTGTTAAGGCTAAATATGTTTAGACTGGTATCTAATGCAGAGGTAAATCTTATCTCCTGCATCAATAAGGATATTTTAAAAATATAATAATCCATATATATTTTTGTAATAACAGCATTCTAAATGATAAATTAATGAGGTGTCATTTGCACAATGAAGGTTGCATACAAAGGATTTTGAATTATATCTCTCATGCCATGTGTGTATACTCTAACATATTCTTTTTCTTTCTTGGAGGGTCCAATATTCTGTCTACTCTTCTTCTTCTTATAGTCCAGTATTCTGTCTCCTGTCATCTGCTTCTTAGAGTCCAATATCCTGTCTCCTTCTTATAGTCCAATATCCTGTCTTCTTCTTCTTAAGGTCCAATATCACATCTCCTGTCTACTTCTTATAGTCCAATATCCTGTCTCCTTTTTACAGTCCAATATCATGTCTCCTGTTTTCTTCTTTTTATAGTCCAATATCCTCTCTCCTGTCTTCTTCTTCTTCTTTTTACAGTCCAATATCCTGTCTCCTGTCTCCTTTCTTGTTATAGTCCAATATCCTGTCTCTAGTCTTCTTCTTCTTCTTCCTAAAGTCCAATATCCTGTCTCTAGTCTTCTTCTTCTTCTTCTTATAGTCCAATATCCTGTCTCCTTTCTTCTTATAGTCCAATATCCTGTTTCTAGTCTTCTTCTTCTTCTTCTTATAGTCCAATATCCTGTCTCTAGTCTTCTTCTTCTTCTTCTTATAGTCCAATATCCTGTCTCTAGTCTTCTTCTTCTTATAGTTCAATATCCTGTCTCCTGTCTTCTTATAGTCCAATATCCTGTCTCCTTCTTATAGTCCAATATCCTGTCTCCTGTCTTCTTCTTTTTATAGTCCAATATCCTCTCTCCTGTCTTCTTCTTCTTCTTATAGTCCAATATCCTATCTCCTTTCTTCTTATAGTCCAATATTCTGTCTCCTGTTTTCTTCTTCGTATAGTCCAATATCCTCTCTCCTGTCTTCTTCTTATAGTCCATTATCCTGTCTCCTTTCTTCTAATGCTCCAGTATCCTGTCTCCTGTCTTCTTATACTCCAATATCCTTTCTTCTTCTTCCAATAGACCAATATCCTCTTTCCTGTCTTCTTCTTCTTCTTATAGTCCAATATCCTGTCTCCTATCTCCTTTCTTCTTATAGTCCAATATCATGTCTCCTGTCTTCTTATACTCCAGTATCCTGTCTCCTTCCTCTTTTAGTCCAATATCCTGTCTTCTATCCTTTTCTTCTTATAGTCCAATATCCTCTCTCCTGTCTTCTTCTTTTTATAGTCCAATATCATTTCTCCTGTCTTCCTCTTCTTATAATCCAATATCCTGTTTTCTTCTTCATAGAGTCTAATGTCTTTTCTCCTGTCTTCTTCTTCTGACAGTCCAATATCCTGTCTCCTTATACTTCTTCTTATAGTATAATATCATGTCTCCTATCTGCTTCCTTTAGTCCAATATCCTGTCTCCTGCCTTCTTCTTCTTTCAGTCCAATATCCTGTCTCGTGTCTTCTTCTTCTTCTTCTTCTTTTAGTCAAATATCCTTTCTCCTGCATTCTTCTTCCTATAGTTGAATATTCTGTTCACTGTCTTTTTCTTCTTCTATTTTAGTCCAAGCAGAGCAGCACTGGTAGTCATATCTATTCACAACCTTATGTCTTATGTATTTTCAATCAATTCTGACACTGATGATCCTCCATGCTATGATGTCAAACAGTCCAGCATCTTCTCTCTCAGTCTTCCTTGGCCTCTTTTCCCCTCTAACTTTTCCACCATCACGATGTAATCTAGTTTTATTTAACCTTCTCACAACATGATCAAAGAATGTAGTCTGCCTCCTTCTTTTTGTAAATCAGTTTCTTTCACATCTTCATTATTCTTTTGACCTGTCCTAGATGTTTTCATTATTCATCTATGAAACCATATTTCTGCTACTTCTGCATAATTTTCTAGCAGATTACACTGTATCAATTCTTTAGTACTTCTTTCCATTTGTATTACTGTCCATCTCTTGCATGCCTTCTTCAATGTTTTCCCTCAGCATTGTTTATTTAAGTGTCATATATTTTAATATGGCTGAAATTATGTACAATCTACTTGTACAATCTAGCACAATCTACTTGTACAATCTAGCACAATCTACTTGTACAATCTTGCACAATCTGCTTGTACAATCTAGCACAATTTGCTTGTACAATAAAACACAATCTGACTACAAAAAGAAACCTGATACAAATGAAACTTAACAGGACTGATTACTTAACTGAGGGTGTGTCTAAAGCCCGAATGCTGAGACATGTCTCTCTGTATGAGAAATTACTGCAGTCACTTAGAACTGCAGCAGTGTTTTATTCCTGTTGACTCACAGCGATACATCATGTTAGATGTGAACTGTCTCACTATGGTTTTTGCATCTTCTGAAGCTTCATAACTTCTGCTAACTGCAAATGTGAAAAGTCTCAGAGATATATCCGACCCTGCAATTAGATCTACAGACAGAAACATGATACTAAAATACATCCCTGTGTTATTTTATTTCAACTCTCTTTCATCTTTCAGCCTCTGGAGAATCTGTGTCTGACTGATTTTGTTTTCATGTAATACACTGCATCTCCAGAGCCTAAGTTTGGCCTAACTGCTTAATTATTGCCGAGGTTTTTGTAATATGAGTGCAGAACAAATTGTTTTCTTCTCTGAGCCCCAGTAACATAGCAGCTTCAAGAAAATTTAACAAGACTTCAAAAACAAGCTGATCAACTTCACTGTGCATTGTCTTAGCTCAGTCTGTCATACTGCATGACTGTTTACCTGCCTACTTAAAGTTAGTTGCTAATTCTTTACTTGTGATGCAGAGGACATAACCTAAACCTACAACCTTCAGAGCATAAAGATAATGGCTAAACTGGTTTCCAATAAAGATGTCTTGAAAGAATGTAACTCCTGAAGAGAAATTACCTGCCTCCGAAGGAAACAACCTACATTCCTGGGTTATGTCATGAGATGGAGGACACTGGAGTAAACTGTGACAGTGGCAAAGTCAGACGAGAAGAGAAGCAGAGGAAGATAGAGAGTAAAATGCTAGACAGTTTTACATGCCACCTAGGAAGATCCTCTGTGTCAGAAATTATTGAAAATACACACGGCAGAAGACGTTTATAGACCCCATAGAACACAAATGCCACACTGCATGGACAATAAAATAAAATGAAGTTTACCTCGGAGGTTAAATACAATTAACATTATTTTGTAATAAACAAACAATTAACAAGCAACAACTTACTCCTTGTTGGGCAGTGGAAGACTGTATTTGGCACGGAATATTGCCAGCGAATCATGCAGTTGCCTGAAATGCTTATATCTTCTGTAGATGGACCAGTGGTACTCCCCATGCGTCACCTCGATGGTGTATCTGTAAGACACATCACAGACAAATAAACAGGGTTGAGGTTAAGACATGTTTAGAGTTAAGACCCGCTTCTTTTTAGCATTCACCAGCTGTAAACTTTCGCAGAAAGTTTTGGTTGTTTGTCCACTTTTGACTTTAGTTTTGTTCTAGAAATTTAGTTTTGCGTGCACATTTGTTTTAAGATCTTGCTTATCTGTATGCTCACTACTGGTTCCTCACCTCTCAGGCAGATGCATTCCGACAAAGAAAACACCCATAGTCATCTCTTATCACATACTTACTGGGGGCAGTGGGTCTTTTCTCCCCCCCTCACTCTCACAATAGGGCCCTGGAATTCACACAGGGACCTTAGGAACCAACATCACATAACTTCAGATATTCTCACAAATGCTCCATCAATAGAAATTACTGATGGTGCCAGTTCCAATACTGATGGTGCCAGTTCCAATACTGATGGTGCCAGTTCCAATACTGATGGTGCCAGTTCCAATACTGATGGTGCCAGTTCCAATACTGATGGTACCAGTTCCAATACTGATGGTGCCAGTTCCAATACTGATGGTGCCAGTTCCAGTACTGATGGTGCCAGTTCCAGTACTGATGGTGCCAGTTCCAATACTGATGGTGCCAGTTCCAATACTGATGGTGCCAGTTCCAATACTGATGGTGCCAGTTCCAATACTGATGGTGCCAGTTCCAATACTGATGGTGCCAGTTCCAATACTGATGGTGCCAGTTCCAATACTGATGGTGCCAGTTCCAATACTGATGGTGTCAGTTCCAATACTGATTGTGCCAGTTCCAATACTGATGGTGCCAGTTCCAATACTCATGGTGCCAGTTCCAATACCAATGGCACCAACTGTAACTTGATTACTCCTTCCTCTGGGTATTGAGTTTCTACTAGATCCTCTGGTCACTACCATTTGCATTCTTATTTCTAGATCATGGAGATCTGTTTGCTCTTTCCCATAATTTACCTGTTCCCAAGGGGTCTTTACCCCCATTTGCAATGCATCAATTCATAACCAAGCTGTTTAGAATGAGCCAATTTGTCAGCTTTTTCATTTCTCAACATGCCAGCCTACCCTGGAGAAAATATCCAAACTACACTAATAAATACTGTCGTCAAGAGCCCTAGCTATCAGCTTCTTTATTTATGGCTGTGAAAATTAAACATCAACATCTGAACTTGAAAGGAAAATACAAGCAATGGAAATGTAATCTTATCAAAAGATACTTGGTATATTTTACACAGACCTTATCACAAATGACGAAGTTTGCAGTACTGTCTCTCACTCAACACATTGTCAACTATGAACCTCTTTTAACAACAGTAAAAAGACTTAAAATTCAAAATTTATTTGATTATGTTATTTGTGTGTGTTTTTTGTGTGTTGTTGTTGAAAAAAAGGGGGTGGGGGGGGGGGGGGGGGGGGGGGGGGGGGGGTAGTGGAAATATATCATGTTATTAACTTTCATTACATAGGTCTTGCATTCTAATCCTCTCATCCATTATACCCTGTGAATTCAGTTCAATATTATGGATGGAATCCAGTCTAGCAGCTTTGGTCTCTCTCGTCAACGTTTGTCTTATGGCTTCTTTTAGCGTCCTCATCTCCTTAATCCCTTTATTTCCTATTTTAATGCCTGTATGGTGATTCCATGCTGTTTTTTTTTTCTCAGGATGTGTCTAATGTAGCACTATCTTTTCTGTCTTATAACTGTTTATACTAGTGGTGGCCCAGACATTTCTCTTATTTCTTCCCCTCCTTTACTTCTATCATTAACATAACATCCAGACATTTCTCTTATTTCTTTACATCCTTTACTTCTATCATTAACATAACATCCAGACATTTCTCTTTTTTCTTCCCTTCCTTTACTTCTATCATTAACATAACATCCAGACATTTCTCTTATTTCTTCACCTCCTTTACTTCTATCATTAACATAACATCCAGACATTTCTCTTATTTCTTCGCCTCCTTTACTTCTATTATTAACATAACATCCAGACATTCCTCTTATTTCTTTGCCTTCTTTACTTCTATCATTAACATAACATCCAGACATTTCTCTCATTTCTTCACTTCCTTTACTTCTATCATTAACATAACATCCAAACATTTCTCTCATTTCTTCACTCCCTTTACTTCTATCATTAACATAACATCCAGACATTTCTCTCATTTCTTCACTCCCTTTACTTCTATCATTAACATAACATCCAGACATTTCTCTCATTTCTTCACTCCCTTTACTTCTATGATTAACATAACATCCAGACATTTCTCTTATTTCTTCACCTCCTTTACTTCTATGATTAACATAATATCCAGACATTTCTCTCATTTCTTCACCTCCTTTACTTCTATCATTAACATAACATCCAGACATTTCTCTCATTTCTTCACTCCCTTTACTTCTATCATTAACATAACATACAGACATTTCTCTCATTTCTTCACTCCCTTTACTTCTATCATTAACATAACATCCAGACATTTCTCTCATTTCTTCACTCCCTTTACTTCTATCATTAACATAACATCCAGACATTTCTCTCATTTCTTCACTCCCTTTACTTCTATCATTAACATAACATACAGACATTTCTCTTATTTCTTCACCTCCTTTACTTCTATCATTAACATAATATCCAGACATTTCTCTCATTTCTTCACTCCCTTTACTTCTATCATTAACATAACATCCAGACATTTCTCTCATTTCTTCACTCCCTTTACTTCTATCATTAACATAACATCCAGACATTTCTCTCATTTCTTCACTCCCTTTACTTCTATCATTAACATAACATCCAGACATTACTGATCCATCTGCCCTCGCGAGTCTTGTCTTTTCAATTCAGTATTCATGTGCCCGGCGAAAGTTTAACTCGTGTCCACCCTCCCATAGTATGGCGTTTAGTAGCTGAAGACTCATTTATATTTTGTGGTCGTATTTCTCCTTCAATAATCGAACGGAGATGCTTATGCTGTAAATCAGCGTTTCTCAAACTGTATTTGCTGTGGCACTCGTGTCAGGAGAGAAAAAAACATGACATACCTACTTTTAGAGCGGTTTGAATACTTACAACAACAAAAAACTGCAGATTTAATGTTCAGTTGTCTTTTATTTATGGGAAGTTTAGTTAATTCAGTTGATGATTGCTCCCGTTCCGTCTTTTTTTTTTTTTTTTTTTTTTTTTTAATATAAGTGTACGTTGAGAATGCCTTGCCAATATCGTTGTTTTCTGAATACACCTGCATCCAGAACTCTTCTTGGCTTTGTTTATGGTATTTCTGTTTTAGACTTCTGTCTTTGCTAATCTCAAACAGACACCGCGGCACCCAGTCTAAGAGCCGCTGCTGTAAGCAGTTTTTTTTTTTTTTAAACAAATGAAAGAGAATTAAAAAAATACGAAAGAAGATCTGCGCAAATTTTCTGCGGTCTATGAAACTGCTGCCCAGAAACGTGTGTTGTATGTGTGAGTGTATAAGGCGTAATTGTGTGTGCATGCGCGTATATGTGGGTGCGTATGTGTGTGTATCAGTGTGTGTGTGAGAGAGAGAGAGAGATAGAGAGAGTATGTGTGCGTGGGCGCCAGGTTGTGTGTCACGCGAGCAGGCACACGTCGAGAAGAGAAATCTTGTGTCGAGATTACTGGTTTTAACGGCGGTGACCAAAAAATGGCGACTGTCTTTTTCTGTTGAGAAACACTGGCTCTTACCAAGCCTCGAAGAAGTTATTGAAAGTATCCTGAGAAATAAAGATGGTCGCTGTGATGTTGACAACATCATCCACACAGTGCTGACTGGAATACAGAATATGAGCCCACCTTTGTGTGTCTGAACGTATCTTCCTCCTCCTCTTCTTCTTCTTCCTTCTTCTTCTTCTTTCTTCTTCCTCTTCTTCTTCTTCTTCTTCTTCTTCTTCTTCTTCTTCTTCTTCTTCTTCTTCTTCTTCTTCTTCTTCTTCTTCTTCTTCTTCTCTCTGCATTCTCTTTCGTATGCTTAGGTCAGGCCGTCAGGTGTAGCATAGGGAAAGTCAAACAAAACTGAAAGCAGAAACCCAGTGAAGCCGAGAAAGTCAGAGGAGAAAGGAGAGACGTAATAACAAAGCAACAACAACACCTGTCGGTGATTCACTTTATCGATTACGGTGTCCGATATGTGGCTAACGGTAAGGCGACCTGGATGACACCTAGATGGTATTGATTGTCGCGCAACAAGCGCGCGGTCAAACCAGAAATACCACGAGACAGCAATCACTGGCTGGGGCACTCCTGATGTTAGTGAAATAATGTTAACATGCACTGTGGGAGAGCAACAGGGTGTTTTGCTGTTTTGTGTAATGGGGGAAGGGAAAGAGGCAGACGGTGTTAGACTGTCTGAAATCTATCACAGATGCTCGAGGCACAGAGGAAAGGCAAGACGGACGTTTAATCAGAATGCAACTGGCCCCATTAGTATCGGAACTCTCAGCTGGCTGCTGAAGATGGGGACGGAGCGCTTATGGGAATGCCCCTAGTGCTGTGATGACGGTTCTTGAATCACATCAAATCAAATCTATCCAAGAATGAAGGTTCAATACGCAGACAATTATCTGTGTCAGCGAAAGCGACCAGTGCTTGTTAAAGTGACACGTTAGCAAACACCGCCTTCTCCAGAATAATAAAGCTGGAGCCCGGCCGTGTTAGCGAACTAGCTGAAGCCCACGACCCGATCGAAAACCCGAGGTCTTCTCTCAAAAGTTCATTTGCTGCATGGTCAACGCACGACCGGCTCTGGCTGACATGACCGGCTCTGGTTGACGGGCCGTGCTGCTGACGTCATCATGTGGGGCGAAAGATGCGTTAACGCAGCAGCGGCTCTCAAACTTGGCGCCTCGGCACCCCGGGTGTGCCGTGTACTTTTGCCAGGGGTGCTGCGGCAATAACGAAGAAGAGTCGGCTAAAAATTGTGAAATTATTTTTAAAAAAGGGGATGTAGATACTTGAAAGTTAACATCTAAGTTGTCTTACCTCGCCACTGTCGAAAATAGTTTTTTTATTTCTTGTTTGAGAACCGCTGGGTCAACGCATCGTTAGCCCGACCCGATGACGTCAGCAGCACGGCCCGTGGTCAAACCCCGCCCCAACACGACTGCGCTACAGCCTCTGCGGTATGAAGTACTGCAACAGCATACTACAGCCCAGACTTGGCACCATCGTATTTTAATTTCTTTAGCTCAACTTACAGACATCTGCGGGGTCAGCGATTTGCAGATGACATTGAGGTGGCATCGGTGGTGTAAACTTTGGTTACTGGCCACAACCAAAAGCTTTTACCTGGCGGGCATTATATAGAGGGGGCTGAGTGGTCTCGAGGCATGGTGTCTGCCTCGAGTGCTGGAGGTCCCGGGTTCAGGCCCCGGTGAAGGCTGGGATTTTTTCACGTGGACTTCTAGTCATTTCCCCCTGGTCCCTGGATAGTAAGATCGGACGCCCGTGTGTATTGCTGCGCAAGTAATTTAAAAAAATCCATTGGCAGTAGGAAATCGAAAAGAGTAGACTTATGACACTGCCCAGGTAAAATTTTGAGTAAAAAATCTACCCAAAGTATTTCATTATCCTAGCCGGTGTTACGGAGTTTGTGCTTGAGTTATAAGTAGAACGGGGCACTTAGGGGTACTACCCTTGTCCCCATAATGTTGATCCGATGTATAAACTAAACTAAAACCAAACCACAATATTGTGGATCCGTGGACTACATACATGTGCTACCAGGGCGGGGAGACTGTCGATAAATAGGAGGATATAGAACAATTTTGTTCTGGCCGCTTTTAATAAATTGAAATTGAAATAAACTTAATGCATCTGCCTCTACTTAATGACTTCCCCTCGTTCTTCCATTACTACGGAAATAGTGGTGATGAGACAACTAGACAAAGAACAACAAATGAAGTGGTTTGGACACCTAACAAGAATGCCCTGGTACTATCTGCCACAGCGAGTCACACTAAAACGTTACAACGGGTATAGAACAAGTGGAAGACCTCGGAAAAATATGGAGTGATGGCATTAAGAACAGCCTTACAGAAATTAACATCAGTCTTAATAGTGCTCTTGACAGAGCTCATCAACGAACGTTACATCTCCCCCCGACACTTCACTGAGGTACAAGGTGGAAGAGAAGAAGAAGAAGAAGAAGAAGAAGAAGAAGAAGAAGAAGAAGAAGAAGAAGAAGAAGAAGAAGAAGAAGAAGAAGAAGAAGAAGAAGAAGAAGAAGAAGAAGATAACTAGACGCAATAGTGCCATGCCGTTATTATCATGCACAATGTTCACTGTTCGTTTTAAAGATCATCGTCATCGCACATCGGACATGACCATAAGTGCGTCGCTAACAACTCCTATTCTGTTCTGGTTGATGTAACGACGGGTGGTTCCAGCATGGTTTTCCTGACTCACGGCTCTAGCTGGTACACCAAGGGTGTGCAGTTTATTCAGTAAAAATCACTTTTCGCGAAACATTAACACGCATATACAATATCAATTAGTCATGTAAGCAGAGTGAGAGGGGGAAAAAAAAGCTATGAATTCATCAAAGTAAGATTGCCTGCCATCAACATTGTAGAACATTTTTCCTTGTAGCAACATGACAGACGTGAGTCGTGGAATGTCTCGTAGTCCTTAAGGAAGAAAATAAATGCTATAGAGAATTGTATAAACTAGCTATTTACAACATAAAACCAACAAATATGTAAGGGACAAAATTAATAAATTCGTAGGAAATCAAGATCATTCACTTCTGGCAGTGGTGGAATTTTGCAAGCTAGTTTGATTATGAAACGTGGTAAGACATGATTCTATTGGAAAGACTACTTCAAGGGACACTGTGGGGTAGTCGAAGAAGAGAGGGCAAAGAAAACCCATAAACGACAACACTAAAAAATGAACATGACTAAATTACTTAACACTTGTTTAACAAGCACAAAATAAAAGACAGTATTATATGGCGAGCTCCAGCAAGCGAAGAGGTCACAGGGAGGACAGAAGAAACACTATAATGACGTTATAATGACCCTTTCAAGGCTGTTCTCAATTCTTTTGGCATTAACACAACGACATGGGAGGCTACTGCACAAGACCGTTCTAAATGGTGTAGGTCCCTCAGACATGGTGCATCGGTCTGTCAGGCAGCGGAGGTTGCACAGACAGAGAAACGGAGGCAGACTAGAAAGAATCGTATTGCTAATCCAACACTTACTGCGGCTCCCATCTGTTGTCCGCACTGCTCAAGAACTTGTAGGGCACATATTGGACTAATCAACAACCTTTTTACCCATAATCCTCGATTATTACTACTTTGGATAAATAAACATACGTATTCCGTACTCCATAGTTGTGGATTTCAAGCTGTACAACAGACATGGCCAATAAGACGCCTTGGGGGGGGGGGGGTGAGGGGGCGGGGGGTAGTGATGATAAGTTCGATTTCCGGCACGGTAACTATAGATTTCGATTTTTATTTGTCCAGTGTGTTCTTCTATCTTTCTACTTTTTTTTTTCTAGGAGTGACGATGAATACATTCTCTGTTACTTTAGTAATATATAATACTTTGGATGAAAATTAATCTTCACTCGTGATAGACGAACAGCACACAGGTTAAAGTGGTCTGTGGCGTGAAGAGGATCATCTACTTTTGTGCGGTTCCTGCCACAAAGTTTCCTCCTCGAATCTGCATGGAAACACTCGAGCTCTTTACGTTCCTATTCAATGCATTTATGTCTACGTGGACATTAAAAGCCGTAGAAAGAGAGGAAAAAATGCACACCTGAAGCATGCTAGATACGTGATGCAGGGGGAAAAGGCACGTGAGTGTCAGTGAATCATGCACATTTGATCGGTAATTGGGGATTTTAATGCCAGCGAGCAATTCCATCGAATTTGCTACACAATGATGCATTGGGTGTATAAATTACCGTCCATTTATTCATTGCCGTTAGGAATATCCATGCGTATGAATTAACGCCCTCATGAATGAGAAAACAGAACATTGACTTATCTCGTATAAGATCACAAATAACTGAATTAGTTACAAGCTGCTCACTCTTCTTCTTTGTGCGTGCGTGCGAGCGCGTGTGTGTATGTGTGGTCAACATCTGCGGTGTGCCGCTAGGCGTCGTGGTTTAAAAGAGGAACGGTAGCGCTTTCGACTGCTGGGTAATATGTGATGCTGTGAAGCCGTACACTGCCAGGTACTCATTCAATCTATATACATCTAGTGCCATTGCATTTCAGATCTCAGGATTACCATAGTGACCTCGGCACAAAGGTTGAGGCCATAAAATCTAGCCACACCAATGACTAGTCCGTCTCTTTAGAACCGCCTTATTATTCTCACAGGCGCCTATTCACATTGGGGACTTAACATCCAAAACACTTTTGTTTAATATCTTTTAGTTATGGGACTACTCACTCGCATCTTTTTTTCTGGTAGTATTAATCTCCGCTGGCAACACATGTATCAGGTCAGACGAGGTGGGATTTCTATCGAAGATACATCAGTTAAGTGGTCTAGTGTATTCGTATTTGTGGTATTGTAGATTCATGTATGCGCTAGTGAGTGCTCTCTAGCCGCGCCGTCAACATGAAGTACTTTGCGTATAGTCTGATATATTCTAGGTCTCCCTCTCCCTCTTGGTCTGTCCTGTAGACTCTAGCAGCCAGGAGCGTGGCCACTATTGTAGAGACCATGTATTATCCATGCAGCATGACCATTCCTCCCATCCTAAGCCTGTTTAATTAACTTCTACAAAATGTAAAAACCAATACAAGGAACATATTATATACTGGGCCGTATCAGTAGAGCAGTGCTATGCATGACTACATGACGAATGTGTTGGGCCGAAAGGCGCAGATGTGCTGTCCTAGCTGTAAACTACAACGCAACGTCCCAGCCGTCCTTTTAAGAACGAAGAAGAAAAAGAAGGGCGGAGGAAGAGGAAGAGGAACAGCAGCAGCAGCAGCAGCAGCAGCAGCAGCAGCAGCAGCAGCAGCAGCAGCAGAAGAAGAAGAAGAAGAAGAAGAAGAAGAAGAAGAAGAAGAAGAAGCAGAAGCAGAAGCAGAAGCAGAAGCAGAAGAAGAAGAAGAAGAAGAAGAAGAAGAAGAAGAAGAAGAAGAAGAAGAAGAAGAAGAAGAAGAAGAAGAAGAAGAAGAAGAAGAAGAAGAAGAAGAAGAAGGTTTGAATAATGGATCAACGTCATGACACACGGGTAGTAAACCCATAAGTGCTCTGAGTCCGAAGAAGCTCAACACAGTGCACAGTCTCTGTAGCACCGGCGAGGATCCTGAAATACTTTGGATAGATTTTAAACTCCAAGTTTTGTACGGGCAGCCCCGTTAGGCTACTCTTTTCGGTTTACAAAGGGATTTTTTACGTGCGCAACGGACGTCCGATCTCACTAACCAGAGACCAGGGAGAATTACTAGAAGTCCAAATACACGTGAAAAAATCCCAGTCCTTACCGGGAATTGAACCCGGAACCTCTAACACTCTACCTTGAGACCACCTAGTCCCCGCCCCCTTCGCGAAAACGAAGAAGAAGAAGAAGAAGAAGAAGAAGAAGAAGAAGAAGAAGAAGAAGAAGAAGAAGAAGAAGAAGAAGAAGAAGAAGAAGAAGAAGAAGAAGAAGAAGAAGAAGAAGAAGAAGAAGAAGAAGAAGAAGAAGAAGAAGAAGAAGAAGAAGAAGAAGAAGAAGAAGAAGAAGAAGAAGAAGCAGGAGAAGCAGGAGAAGGAGGAGGAGAAAAAGAAGAGAAGAAGAATACAGAAAAGGGGGAGAGGCAGGAGGAGGACTGCTTTTATTGCATGCATATATTTCCATACTCTAGTCACTTATCCAAAGATCACACGCAAACAGAATTAGACCACAGCGAACGAACTGCGCGGCCCCAGCGAGAATCCGATTAGGTGTACATAAGAAACACTTTCTTAGTGCCAGGAAAAGCACTCCAACGCTTTCCTATCTTTGCTGAAGTCCTAACAGTCAATGCCGCGAGAAAAACTAGTTCTACACAAGCCACGCAGAGCCGCCGTCGTTTTAGCGGCCAGACGCTCGCAACAGGCCTGAAGGTTTCAGGTTCAAATCGGTCTCTCTCCCCCCCCCCCCACCCCCGTTCAAAATCGACTTTGGCTCATAGGTAGACCTAGCCTAGATAGGTACCAGGCAAAGTCCTGGGATGTAAGGGTGAGGGTGATTTGATCACATGACCCACCGAGTGTCGATTGGTCTATAAAATGTAGGACTAGAATTATACGTTCAATAAGCGTGGAAAAGCGCCCTATAAATGAACCATGGATGGGCGCTGCGACACAATATTCACCAGTTTCATCGACAACCCCCCCCCCCCCTCCTTTTTTTCCACCCCCAGGGGGAAACTACCAAATTATTCCGCCTAGAAAGAATAAGCTTACAGGTTTGCCAGGGGCCTGAAAAATGGATACATTATGTTGGTAAGTCCCAACAAATCTATCTAACTTAATATTAGTACATGAGTAAGTAAAAAAGTAAAGTTCCCTTTTCACGCCTTTCGGCGCATCGGGCATATGGGCAGAGCTTCCCATATTTTTACAGACCATCAGCACTCTGTGGGTAATGTGGTCTTCGCTAATAAATTGGGCTTGAATTATACTTGACGTTAAGTTCATGAACAATTCCTCATATTTTGCGGCTTGAAATAGGTTCATGAATAGCCACTTAAAATATTTGGCCTGAATTTCTTGACATAAGTTCCTGAATATTCACGCAGACACTGGGCCTGAATTACTTGGGTGGTCCTTTGCTTTCACTTCAGATCTGTTCATGTGTAGCGCTTGCGTTGGTAGTTGTTCTGGCTGCATTCTTACTAAATCACCATACCATTTGATCTTCTGTTTCTGAGTGAATTTGCTTTTGTTCCCACAGTCTGTCTGATAATTTCTAACTTTGTCTTGGATGGTTAAGTTGGCGGTTCTTCTTAAGCATCCCATTTCACAGGTTTTATTTTTTCGCAGGTTGGTTTTAGATAATGTCCAAGTCTGGCACAGGTATCACAGTTTTGGTATGAATATGCTGTTTATAATCTGTTTCTTAGCGCTTTCTATTTTAATTGGATGTCTTAATAACGACGTCAGTGTCCTGGCTCGTTGGCACCTTGTTTCTGTTTCACAAAAGTTCACTAATAAGTTGACACTAAATCATCTGACATAACTTCACAAACATTGACTCACAAGTTGGGGTTGAGCATCTTCAAGGCGGCCTGTCTGTCGTAATGAACAATAGCAACAGTGACGGGTAAGCCTGGAATCCAGCAGTTGTCTCGCTGGTTGGAGAAAGGCACTGGTGGGGCGAACAGCGACTTGTAGGGGATGAACCGGCACACATTGTTCTCTGCAGACAGATCAACAGACACTGTATAACAATACTACCCATTGACACTGATATTTTATTTTAATGTTTACAAACTTTCTGATACCCGAAGGTCGTAGGTTCGGGTCTTGACAGAGACGGACTTTTTTTTTTTTTTTGGGTAAAAAAAATGACTTTGGCTCTCAGCATGTCGACCCGGCATTAAATAGGTAGCAGGTAAAGTTCTAGGAAGTAGAAGCGACCGGCGTGTTGTTGACTTCATCACTCACCGAGTGCCAAACAGTATAACAAAATTTGCTTGAAGGCATGGGAAAATGGTCCTTTATGTAATGTGTATAATAATAATAAACTTCACCGCATATCCTTTATATGACACTGCAGAACCAATCCCAGCGTTTATTTTTTTTAATTTTTTTTAAATTTAGTAGTAGTTTGTAATTTTACTAGGCAATTTTAGGAACAGTAGTTCGCCACTGCCCACTTAAGGGTGGACTCTGGATCCTAGTGTCGAAACCAAAACAAAACGGCCGGCGGCCAAATCGCTAGCACCTAGGATCGAGCCTGTCATCTCACTTTACGAAGCGGGTTCGCAAAGCCAAAGCCACAGACGCCAACACACACCTATGTCAAGTTGTTTTTGTTTGTTTTAGTATCCATAAGCCACGATTTGTTAACCCTTAGGCTTGGTATTATGGATATCGCGACCTTTCGGCCTTGATTCCATTGTAAATACCGTAAATCTGGGAGAAATGTGGCTTTTCTGCCTACCCCCGGGAGTGAACCCGGACCACAAGGAGTTTGTCACCCGGTCACCGCGCAATCCGGTTTAGCCAACTACGCTAGAGAGCTGGGCACACATGTCAAGTAAAAGGACCCTTTTCACGTCAGTGGCACATTGTGCGTATGATGGTTGTCTCATACATTTTTACAGACCAACAAGGAGTGGTACACTCAACACCCGCCGGTACCCTCTACTTCCTAGAACTTTTCCTTGTACTCATTTTTTGTCTGGGTCGATCTAGGAGACAAGTTCAGTTTTGAAGACAGACAGACAGACAGACAGACAGACAGACAGACAGACAGACAGACAGACAGACAGACAGACAGACAGACGGACGGACGGACGGACGGACGGACGGACGGACGGACGGACGGACAGACAGACAGACAGACAGACAGACAGACAGACAGACAGACAGACAGACAGACAGACAGACAGACAGACAGACAGACAGACAGACAGACAGACATGTGGGGTAACCCAGTGCAATAAAGTCAATCCTCTTGACTTACGTTAACGTTTTAGCAGTACGGTCTCAAATTATGCGCATTTTAATTAAGAGTGTTGATTTGGGTTTTGTCCCTGTGGCGGCAAATGCTTTTTTGAGTTGTGAATGCAGTTTCACAATCTCGATATACCGTCGTTTGCAGTCAGCTGCCGACAATTTTTAGTAGATCTCCTTGTGTTGATTTCGACACAGGTATAAGGTGGTGCCGTATGACAGCAGTTCTCAACCTGTGGGTCGCGGCTCATTTGCGGGTAGAACGACCCTTTCACAGGGGTAGCATGCGACCACCAGAAAGTACATATTCAATGAAGTTATGAAGCAACAACGAAAATAATGGTATGATTAGGGGGTCCGTACAACATGAGAAACCGTATTAAAGGGTCGCCGCATTAGGAAGTTTGAGAGTCTCTGCCCTAGGAGAATACGGACTGATAACATTAAAGAGCTTCTACAGCGACACGGAATGACAATCTAGCAATGGATCGCAAACTGTTCCTTCCCACGTCGTTTAACAGCAGAAGTGGAAATTGATGATGATGATGATTGCTATGTTGTGCCGTTATATGTCACATAGGGCTCTCAGTCTGTTCATCCATGTCATTCTATCCTGTGCAATCCCTTCGATTTCATGGATGGAATCTGGTCCAGCACCTTTGGCCTCTCTCACTAACGTTCGTTTAGGGTTTCTTCTGGTCGTCTCCGCCTATTTAATAACTATATTTTCTATTTTACTGTTGTTGTTCGTCTATCACGAGTGATGATGAAGACCACTTTTCCTTCAAAGCAGTAATAATAAAAGATTATGAGTACCAAGGTGGCTGATTAGTCCAGCATGAGTCTGGAAAGTTCTTGAGCAGTGCGGACAACAGGCGGAAGCCGCAGTAAGTGTGGGATTAGCGATACGGTTCTTTCTAGTCTGCATAAGTTTCTCTGGTTAAACTATGGGGGTGACTGCAGTCAAGCTAATACAATGAATTCCAGAGAAATTTGACTAAAAAGCTCAACAAAATGGGAAAGAGGAAAACGTGCACAAAACAACAAAACGTAACGTTTCGGCTGGGCAGCCTTTTTCAAACACAAGTGAAAGACACAAACGAGGAATGGAGAGTATGTAGATCTCTAAGGGGTGACGTGAGCGCTTTAAAAAAATGTGATGCGGAAAAAATGAAATAAAATAAAATAAACGATGGCTAAAAAATATAGTCACAATACTGGGAATAAAAGAAATGCAAGTGGTAATGATACATAAATGATACTGATAAGAAATAGAATAAGGTAATAATATGAAAAAAAAAAAAAAAAAATTAACATTTAAAATGTGATAAGATTAGAACTATTTAGATGAAGGTATGTTGGATATTGATACCTCTTGGACTAAGAACGCCAAGGCTGTGGATAAGGCGATTTTCCAAAACGAGGCGGGTAGTATGATCGCCAGAGCAAGATTTTAATGCTGTGACAGATATGTCATCTTTACCGCTGTGGTCAGGGCTATTAAAATGAAGAGGGATTGGTTTGAGTGTCTTCTTGTCGATATCGGAGAGGTGTTCCCGGAAACGATCAGCTAGCTTCCTGCCAGTCTCTCCAATGTATGCCTTGCTGCATCGTTTGCAGATAATTGCATAAATTACGTTGCGGGATTCGCAAGTAAAAGGTAAAATTTCGTTAGGCCTGTTCAACAGTGAGTGCAGATTTGACCTCATTGAACACGTCAATATTCTGTACGGAACACTCATACTGATTGAGGTTAATATAAGGTTGGTAATAACGGCTCAAGATGCCTCAGATATATCATTGTCAACAAACTACATCAGAAAGTCCAGCGAGAAACTAGAGGCATCGCCTGCTAATTTGATTTACAGTCCAGCTACTGTTTCTATTGATTTGATAATGTGATTATATTGACGTTTTCTCATATTTTCGTGTTTTGTCGGTCACCTCATTTATCCCCGTCAAAGTACCCCACCCCCACCCCCCACCCAACTAAGGCGTTTCTTCCCTGTAGCTCGCTTCTTTGCTTCAGCAAGATATCCGATTATGAATATGCATACAAGTTGCAATGCATATTCCTTTATAAACCGACAAGCAAAAGTATTGTGTAACTTGGTCAGTTAAAGTGAGAAAGATGGATCTTAAGAGCTGTGTTATGGCTCTGGGTGGCGTACTTTCCTCAGGCAAGGTGCATCGGCCTGCCAGGCAGAAGAGGTTGCACAGGCAGAGAAACGGAGGCACCCTAGATAGGTTACTGGTTAGTGCCAGATTTAGGTTAAGCTTCATCTTAGGGCCTCACAATATGCAGGGGCCTGAACAATATGTTACCACAAACATACTTTTTTTTTTTTTTTTGGTTGCAAATTCGTTTAATTGATTTTTAAGTTCCCCTGGAGATTTTCTAATTTTATTTATATTATTTTGGGTATATTATTTCAGGTTGTTTATTCTAATAATGTAGCACATCTAAGTTGATAAGTATATATTTTACGGTTTTCTGAGATCGGCTGGTGTGATTTAAAACGGTAGGGGCCTCAGGGCTTGACACAGCTTATGGTCTCATCAAGTCCAAATCAGACTCTGCTCGTTAAATAAATAAACAGAGAGGGGAACCATTTTAAGCCGTTAAATATTATGAATTAATCAAGTAACAGAAAGTATTGTGAACGGCACTCATAGAAAGAAGTAGAAAGATAGAAGAACACACTAGACAACATAAAAATCGAAAGCTATATAGTTACCGTGCCGGGAATTGAACCTGTCACCTCCAGACGGCGTCTGCGCCTCGCCATGAATACAAGTGCACTAAGATACATGGTCAACTCGGCACCCCCAAAAAAAGGTGTCTCATTGGCCATGTCTATCGTACAGCTTGAAATCCACGACTATGGAATACGGACAGAATTCATTTCAACCCATTGAAATGGCACCATAGGTTACAGAAATTTATATTAACGAGGCAAATGTCAAATAACAATCACAGCAACAATTTACGTACACAGTAGACCTTATTGCCCTGTCTAGAATACACAAACATTTAAGAAAGGTATTTGATTGGTAGGTTCCGGTGTGTATACGTCATTCCTATAAATAAACAGAGAGGGGAACCATTTTAAGCCGTTAAATATTATGAATTAATCAAGTAACAGAAAGTATTGTGAACGGCACTCATAGAAAGAAGTAGAAAGATAGAAGAACACACTAGACAACATAAAAATCGAAAGCTATAGTTACCGTGCCGGGAATTGAACCTGTCACCTCCAGACGGCGTCTGCGCCTCGCCATGAATACAAGTGCACTAAGATACATGGTCAACTCGGCACCCCCAAAAAAAGGTGTCGTTAAATAACCAGTTAAGGACTTGGTGGACTAAACAACACATCGGTACTTTGGAACTCTCCGTAGCTACGTAATATTTGAAATTTACTTTGCTCTCTAAAGGCCTGTCGGCTCTGTGGCTAAGTCGATGCGAACGCTTCGTAATGCCAGAATGCCGGCTTCGATCCCAGCTGCAGGCCATGCGCCTTGCAGTGGTTTCGACAGTGTTATCAAGAAAGCCGACCGTTCAGTAAGCAATGGCAAACTACTGGACGTCAATTTGCCTAGAAAAACCACATAAAAGCCAGAGGCTGTTGGGGTTGGTTCTGCAACGTCCTGTAAAGGATACGCAACTAACTTCTAAAGGCCTTCATCTCCCGGATAGCCTCGTTCGATTCAGGGGCGCAACTAATAAGGACATCCCTTACGATCATCCCTGCAGCTATGGAGTTCGTGCTTTATTCGACGTTTCTGGTCAGACATCATGCTAATCCCATAACACTGCGTGTCGCCGTGTCAGCTGCTTGCTATTAACTGATCAGTTCCCCTCATCTCTGTCCGTCAACGGCAAGGGACTTCAGGTTTGCATCCCAGCAAGTAGCTCGCCATATTATTGAGAGCTATCGAACCGTGTGGAATCAAACCCGATATCGACCCTCTCAATTTTAAACCTTTAAACTTTAAACCAAAAATACTTTTCAAAATAATAAACAATACATTCAATCGTGATACGCCTGATAACTAAGCCATGGATCGCTAATGACAAGCAAACATACTAGCCACATTGCAGGCATGGTTGGCCACAAAGAATCTGTGAATGCAAAGCTCGGTGATAAAACAATGCTGAAAAATCAATGTGCTGATTAGAAGTTGTGCTCAGGAAAGAGAAAAAAAACGATGCACACAACAACGACAACAGCAACAGAAACAACAACAACGAAGAATAGAACTTGCCTTCAATGGTATATACTTCAATGAAGCATGCAAGATGGAAATAGATGGCATTCATTAGAGCATTTTAATGTGTTAAAAAGTTCATACAATTATAAGCTTACTGAGAAAGCAAAGCAAACGGTGGAACATTTCTACTAAGCTATACACATGAGACATCAATAATAGGTGCCATGTAGGGGTATGTGGATTCTGCAGAAGTCAACCCCTTGAGTCCCAAGCATGTTTCAACTGTATCTCATATTTGTAACATATAAGTTGTTACTTTAACGAAATTGTGATAAACTAATAACACTGTGAAACAGAAGAGTGTAACACTAACTGAGTTCTTCTGTGTTTGCCCATATTAGGGCAGTTAGAACGTTGTGTTGTAGTTTACAGCTAAGCGACCATATCTGTGCCTATCGGTCCCCATAATCTGATTTCAGCAAACTGATGTCGCAGCAACAAGTCGCCTTTTTTCGACATGGTTGTAAAGGGGCAGCGGGTTTATACCCCCCCCCCCTTTTTCCAAAAAGGGCCCCGGACACCAAAAAAAAAGGGGGGGGGGGGAATAAGTGAAGTGGGTTAATTATTAAAATGGATCAGATTCAAGGGGTTAACGAAAGTATATCATGAACGTATAAACTAACATACCCCTAGTAACCTGCTTGGTTATTACCCAAAAAAAAGGGGGTGGGGATAAGTGAAGTGGGTTAATTATTAAAATGGATAAGATTAAAGGGGTTAACGAAAGTATATCATGAACGTATAAACCTGCTTGGTACTAAAGACATTAATAAATACGCCATACGCCTAAAGACAAGGAAAATGGTCCTCACTGTAAAAATAGAGGACTATTTTTCACGCCTTTAGGCGTGTGTTGTATTTATTAATTTCTTTAGTACCAAGCAGCTTGCTATAAGTATGTTAGGCCTCCAAGAATTCCCTTTTCTTGTTCATGGATGCAATTTTCCTTTAATAAAACCTTAAAGAGTTTTATATTATATAATTTATGCGATTTTGCATGCACATTCACTGTTATTTCCTTTACTGAAAATTAAACAACAATGCATTTACGTCCATACATTTAAAAGGCGTAAACATGTTACAGTTTTTTAAGGTAGCGGGTGTTATTTAAAATAGAAGGGGCCTCAGCACTGTTTACAGCTAAGGGCCTCATCCGGTCTAAATCTGGCCCAGGCCTTATCGTAAGCAGAAGACGCTGTGTACATTGGAGTCAGTTGAAACCAACTCACGTGCATATTTCAAAACTGCCACAGAAATAAACTTTGTGTGTGAGAAATGGGTATGTTTGATAGTGTGTGCGTGTGCGCTGTGTGAGAGAAGAGGTGACTTATGTGTGGGAGAATGTGGGCGTGTGCGCGTTGTATGAGAGATAATACGTGTGAGAACGTGTCTGTGTATGTGACTTAGATATATCTTCTTCTTCTTCTTCGCGTTCACCAGCTGTACACTCTGGCGGAAAGTTCTGGTTGTTCGTCCACACCTGGACTGCAGTCCTGCTCCAGAACCTGGGTGTTGCGTGTGCATCAGGTTTACAGATCTGATTCACTTGAATGCAGGCTGTTGGTTCCTTGCCTCTCAGGCAGATGCACTCCGACTTCAAAGGAAGCTACCAATTAGTCGACTCTTACGACATGCTTTTTGGTAGGCAGTGGGTCTATTCTTGTTTTCCCCCCACAATGGGGCCCCGGATCCCACACAGGAAACTTAGATATATGACTACTTGGTCAGAGAGAAAGAGGGAGCAGAGAGTGGAGTAAAAGAGAGAGACAGAGTTAATATACTCAGGAAACAATGGGAAAACATGCAAGATATAAATAAATCGAGATTAGGAACTATGTAACATGTTTTTAGAAGCAAATCTGCAACAACAATAACAACAACAACAAAAACCATGCGTTAGTCGGAACACGAAAAACCCAATACAAATGATAGTAATCGGAAAATGTACAACATAACCATGCAAAATAACAAATCAGCAAGCTCCTAAACAAACATAACGGTTGTTTATTGCCCGGGAATAAAGCGGATAAAACTAAAAACTAGCACATAAAATATGATTATGGTGACTGAGAAAATATGTCATCACATCAATTGTTGAGTAGTAGCTTATGATAATTGGTTAGTTTGTTAGGTTGAGTGGTTAGTTGGTTAGGTTTAGTGGTTAGTTGGTTAGGTTGAGTGGTTAGTTGGTTAGGTTGAGTGGTTAGTTGGTTAGGTTGAGTGGTTAGTTTGTTAGGTTGAGGGGTTGGTTTGTTAGGCTGAGTGGTTGGTTTGTTAGGTTTAGTGGTTAGTTGGTTAGGTTGAGTGGTTAGTTTGTTAGGTTGAGTGGTTAGTTGGTTAGGTTGAGTGGTTGGTTTGTTAGGTTGAGTGGTTAGTTTGTTAGGTTGAGTGGTTAGTTGGTTAGGTTGAGTGGTTAGTTTGTTAGGTTGAGTGGTTAGTTTGTTAGGTTGAGTGGTTAGTTTGTTAGGTTTAGTGGTTAGTTGGTTAGGTTGAGTGGTTAGTTTGTTAGGTTGAGTGGTTAGTTGGTTAGGTTGAGTGGTTAGTTGGTTAGGTTGAGTGGTTAGTTGGTTAGGTTGAGTGGTTAGTTTGTTAGGTTGAGTGGTTAGTTGGTTAGGTTTAGTGGTTGGTTTGTTAGGTTCAGCGGTTGGTTTGTTAGGCTGAGGGTATGGTTTGTTAGGCTGAGGGTTTGGTTTGTTAGGCTGAGGGTTTGGTTTGTTAGGCTGAGGGTTTGGTTTGTTAGGCTGAGGGTTTGGTTTGTTAGGCTGAGGGGTTGATCTGATAGGATGAGGGGTTGGTTTGTTAGGTTGAGGGGTTGGTTTGATAAGTTGAGGGGTTGGTTTGTTAGGATGAGGGGTTGGTTTGTTAGGATGAGGGGTTGGTTTGTTAGTTTGAGGGGTTGGTTTGATAAGTTGAGGGGTTGGTTTGTTAGGTTGAGGGGTTGGTTTGTTAGGTTGTGGGGTTGGTTTGATAGGATGAGGGGTTGGTTTGTTTGGTTGAGGACTGCTAGGTGAAGTATCTGGTTTATTAATTTTAACTGGGGTGCGCGTGGTAATGAGCAGGCTAACACACTGGCTGCTGCCGCTTCTCTGATCGGTGAGCTACTTCATGAGAAAGCAGACGAGGTGAATGGTTCTCAGGGATCAAGTGAACAGTCCAACAGAACAGAGTCGATATCTTGAAAGTATGTTTTTCGCTTTCTGAGCCATTATTAAACCTATTCAACACGGCTGATACTGGATATAAACAGGCGAACATCAGTTATTCCTTTCAAACACTAGAACTATAGTTCGTTTCAGAAGTTGTGTGCAACTTTAAAAATATGCAAATCAGTAACCGTTAGATGTAAGTTCTTGATATTTGGCAAGAAATATGTTAATAATCATGTCATGTCATTGATACAAATTTTTTAATGTACACAAACATCTAGTTTTCATTTGGTCTTATTTGTGGTATATGAAAATATAGACAATATTTCAGTACAAACAATCACCATGCTTACAGTTAAACGAGTAATGGGAACTTTTTAAAATATCAGATTGCAAACATTCCATGAGCGTGTAACTCTCGGGTGATCCTCTCCAGCATTAGCCTTCAGCCGGTCAGTTACGTGAACATATTTCTTTATTTTTATTATATAGAGGACAGGCTATCAAAATAATTTCTACATGACTGCTCATGTGAATTGGTTCCTAAACCATCTCAACGTGTGTGTCAATTACTGTATATTCTATCTAAGGGGTACAACAATTATTAGTCAAACAAAGATTAAAGAATTCGCCCGCTTAGAAAAAACAGCAGCATTGGTACAACTGTAAATTATAAAATCATATTGACTTGTGACATCGAAGGTCACATGCTAAATTCCCATTAATCCGTTAGGAGTTTTCGAGATACTGGTTAAAATGTGAGGGCATAACTTTTAAAATGAACTACAGAATAAATTTATATGGCGCAGCTCATTTAGGCTTACCGTACGTACCCTAAGTCTCAAAACCTAATAGTGTTTACAAGTAATTATACGGAGCGGGGCAATAGGTTTTGGAGAAATTTAATGTACACAGTGATTCCTCTATTCCCTCTTGTTTTGTGATGAATTCAGTATCATGATTGGATTGTAGTCTGGCACCTTTAGCCTCTTTCATTCGCATTTGTCATATCACATAGTTTCTCTGGGATGTTCTAGTTGTTTCCTATTTCAGTCTCCAGTTTGTGAGAAAAATTCTTTGTTCACTTATCCTCTAACCGTTTTTCTTTAAAATCAATTAATAGTTGGTAGTAGTGTTCATCCAGATATTTCTCAGCCTTCTTCATCTTTCTTTAGTTTACAAATAAAATGACCCTTTCCCCCACATCTTCAGGCGTATTTAGCATACAGGGCTAGATCTATATTTTATAGATCAATCAGCACTAGGTGGGTGATGTAGTCAGCATCCTGCCGGCCGCCTCTACTTCCCAGGACTGCACCTATTACCCACTCAAGTGCCAAGATCATTTAAAAAACAAAGGTCCAGCTCCGTCAGGACCCGAACCCACGACCTTTCAATCTGCAGATGAGCGTCTAGCCGCTAGACCATGGCAACTTCATTTCGTGAATTTATCCCATTTAATATTTATCCTGACCAACATATAATGTGTTCTTGCAGTTTTAGCATTTGAGCATTTGATATTTTTATTAATTGTGTGTATTGTTGCGCATGTAAAAAAAATTCCTTGGCAGTTGGAAATCGAAAAGACCGCAAAATTTGGAGTTACAAATCTACCCAAAGTATTTCAGGATCCTCACCAGTGCTACGGAGTTCGTGCACTGCACTGAGATTCTTCGGACTCAGGTTTGAGTCAGAAGTAGAACGGAGCATTTATGTGCTACAAGCTGTACCCGGCCACGCGTTGCTGTGGCCCAGAATGGTGAAATGGAGAGGGACAAAATAGCTCTCAGCTAACAGTGTCTGTCATATACCCCTCCTCCCCTAGACACAGTCCTATCTCCCTCTCTGGAGGATTGAAAAATCATCACCTTGCGAAATTATCAAAATAGAAATAGCTAAGAAATGAGAACTTTAAAATAATATTTTTAGCTCTCTTAGCTAACTGTGTCTGACATAACCTCCCCCCCCCCCCCCCCCCCCCCCACTTCCACCAATCGTATCTCCCTCTCCGTCATCACCTGGCGAAATTATAAGAATAGAAATAGTTAAGAAATGAGAACAATAAAATAATATTTTAAGCTCTCTCAGCTGACTGTGTCTGGCATAACCACCCCCCCCCCCCCCCCCCACTCCCCCAATCATATCTCCCTCTCCGAAGAATTGAAAAATCATCATCTGGCGAAGTCATATATCTTCCTCTCCGAAGGATTGAAAAATCATCCATGGCGAAATTATTAAAATAGAAATAGTTAAGAAATGGTGATTTTAAAATAATATTTTAAGCTCTCTTAGCTAACTGTGTCTGGAATAACCGTGGCAACCACCCTTTTAAGGGAAAAATAACAATTATCACCCAGCGAGGAATCGAACACCGGTCACCCGCGTGAAAGATGTCATACTTACAACTATACTACCGACGACTGGAGAGTTTAGGTCAGATATCGCAGCCTAGCTGTAAACCACAACACAACGTGCCAACGGCCCTCTCGGGGGCGAACGAAGATTACCCGTGACATGACCATTGAGCATCACGTCGCCGCTGTCGCAGGCTAGTTGTAAACCCCAAAATCGAAAAAGGCGTAGATATCGCAGCCTAGCCATAAATCCCAACACAAAGTGCCAGCCGCCCAGATAAGGGCTAAAAAAAATGTATATCACCTCGCGAGGAATCAAACGCGGGTCATCTGCATGATAGGCAGGATAGCTACCAACTACGCTACCAAACACTCAAGCAAATAGAGGAAATGAAATTATATAATAATGCAAAGTTCAATAAGAGCTCAGCAGTCAAATACGGCCAATAATCTTTGATTTCATTATTTTTTTTTTTTCCTAAGGTGGTCACAGAGTCTCTGGGAAGCACAGGCGTATTTTTATGACTCTATGGAGCCATGACTATGAAATGCTGGTTTTAAAAAAAACTAATATTTAAATAGGTAACGACTGGGCCGTGCATTCGCTCGCCGGCAGACAACTTCGTCGTCAGTAAGGACAGTATTTGTCTGTCTCCTCTGATGGCATCAACACTGTAGGAGTCATTTTCATGAGTCCTTTTCAGGGCTCTTGATAGCGTGCAATGCAAATAGTCATTTTATATAGCGCATATAACATAGTCACAATTATAGCCTAAAGCACCTCTTCGAGGATGCTGGCTGAACGTGAACATCCCCCCCCCCCTCCCAGCAAAGCATTGGACTGGAATATGTGGCAGTGTAAATATCACAGCGACCGTCTTTATTTCTGGTAAAACTTCCTCCTTCCCACTTTAGACGAGATTGACCTAAGAACCTAGGTCATGTTTTTTTTTAAAAATGGCTGTCTCGCTGGGAATTCAAAAAAATAAACAAAGGGGGTAGGTGAGCGTGCCAGACAACGTGTTACGACGACCCAATGAGGTAGAAATGTTGTAACTGATAAAACATGCTTGGGTGTAGACGACAGCGTCTGATAACTCTTCTCAAATCCCCGGCTTTTCTAATCTATTTGATTCTTTCTGAGACGTCAGCAGAAGATAACCGATAACAATTTGGACAAGGATTCTACATTTACCCCAATTATTTCAGAAAACTCCTCAATTGTAGACAGTGTTTCGAAATTTAGTATAACCAATTTTTAAATAGAGCTTAGACGGCTGCCATAATTTATGTTACTAAGGAGTAGGGGTATCTATGCGGCTTTGGAGTTAAGCCTTTGCCTCGTGCTTTGAAGGTCGCGAGCTTGTTTCACGAACATGTCGTTCGCTTAAAATTGCATTTTTAGGGATATGCTCGGGATCGTCACTCGAGCCAAGGAATTCGTGCCTAGTGAGACGTTCACGGCAGGCAGCTAGCGGTTTGGCGGAGAGAGGCCGAACCACAAAGGATACATGCCTTGCAATGGAAGCGATGCTCTCGACTTTAAACCGGAAACTGAGACAATGTTCTTCATTTCATCTAAAATGTTACAAAGTGAAACTGAATTCACGGCTGCTCTATCTGCCAGAAAGTAGGACTGCCAGAAAGGACAGCCAGAATGGAGGTAAAGAATTTGACAAAAATCAAATTAACATGTTCGCCTGAAATGTGATAAGGATAAGGATAGTAAGTGGCGCCCAATAATTTAAGTGCACTAATTATTTGGCTTTGTTGTAAAAGCAAGCAAACAACAATTTTTTTTGCTCTGGAGCAGCGTCTGCTGCTACTGCTGCTGCTACTGCTGCTGCTACTACTACAAACACCACCACCGATATTGCTACAGCTCCTGCTATACTACGAATGCTACAAGCGGGATCACAACTTTATGAATACTTAATAACTTTCACTGCTGGACGTTGTTTCATAGTTTGTGTGTGTTATGCGAAGGTGTAATACAGTATCTCTATTGTCATGAATTTATCATGATCTCAAAACGTCATGGGCCTCCCAACAGAGTGTTAATCTGTGTTAACACCGTCTGGAATTAAAATATTCCCCATTCCCCCCCCCCCCCTTCTTTTCCCCCGGTTGTATCAACCCTGAAACATTGACGAGACCGAATGAGTTGCGGAAAGCACTCATCGAAACTAAGGGCTCGTCCCTGGAGAATCTGTTTTATTTGTACAGTGGTTATTTTCTGCTCTGTGAATCAAGCAGACATAGGAGGATTGACTGAATCCGCCGTGTTAAAGTAATTAGTGTGCTTGTTTGCCAAGAAAGGGGTTCGTGTTCGATTCCCGACGTTCTAAACATGTAAAGGGGCGCCGACACAAAGAAACCAGTTTGTCTGAGGTTGCTCGGCTCCCTCGCACAATTTACTAAGAAAGTATCAAGGACTGCTCAAGTGCTCAACAAATATAATTACAGTGCAGACTTAATCTGAAGGACTCACCGAAGACCCAAGAAATAGTTTTTCTTTTTAGAAATTCCTTTTAACCAGATAAGAGTTCCCGCAAGAAAATAGTCAGGGATAAACAAATCGATCTTCACAACAGAAATTCGCCACATCCGAGATAGCCTTTAGCTGTCTTTTCAGTAAATTTCTAAAAGGCGTTTGTGTGTTGCTGTTTTTGCTGTAGCTGCTGCTGCTGCTGCTACTGCTGTTGTTGTTGTTGTCGTTGGCACATTCCCATCTTTCCAAACGATAGTGTTATATTGTGCGATGACGAATCTGGGAAGAACAGACTATGGCGATGGCGAGTGTGACTAGCAACACCCGCCCGCGTTAAGAAAAGCTGTCCCCAATCAGATGACGGGATTCCAGGACCCATGTTCCATCACAAGTATTTACTGTGCTTGTTTTTGAGACGCTCAGCTCTCAACCTTTCTCCAGTTACTGTTTCCTTGATTCCTCCCCCTTCCTGATTTTGCCCCTAAAGAAACCGGTCCGTGACACTTTGCTCCCAAGAATCTATATCAATATCTGTATAATTCATGTCCCATTTGCACACATCTCTATATCGTAGCAGAGGCCGAACTCGACATTTTCTACGTATCTGTAATTCACCATTTATAAATATATATATATATATATAAGTCAGCGTTTGTGGCTTGGGCGTTGCGAACGCGCTTCGTAATGCCAGGGTGCCGGGTTCGATCCAAGCTACAGGCCTTGCGCCTGGTTTCGACAGTGGTATCGAGAAGCCCACTATCCAGAAAGCAATGGCAAACTATTGGGTGTAAGCCCGCCTAGACAAACCACAACAGCCAAAAAATGATGGAGTTGGTTCTGCAACCTACTGTAAAGGATACGCAACTAACTTTTAATGTATATTAAATATGCTATTGTGTGAGCTCTAGTGCCAAATTATATAATAAGTACACTAGCCTCGGGAGCCAATAAAATCTGATCTGCGGACAAGTTTGTGGCCTGTAAGCCATAGTCCCCCCCCCCCCTCCTAGCCACTAGGCTAAGCGCGGCTCCCTTTGCGTGTTTTTAGCCAAAAGTAAAACAACAAATAGCATGACTGTTTAGTTTCACACTTGGAGCTAATCACACAGACACACATAGACTGGTACAACACACATAACAAAAAATACTGAATTCAAGTCATATGTTATTCTCAATCACTTCGATCTACTTCTACTGACGTTCATAGTTGCTATGTATTTTGTTCTAGAAATTGACTGCAAGCTGGATGGTTAAAACAAACTGTTCTGTTGTCTTAACGGATATAATAGAATCCAGGGTACACGTGTATACTGCGACATCGGGCCCCGGTGTTAAAAGCATCAGCATGCAGAAAATCAATAAATAAGGACAGCGGTTACGCTTTTGATAAGCTAACATAAATAACATTTCTGATACAGTGTGATACAGAAACTGCGCTACTCTTACAGAATATGACAATCCTAATCGGCACAAAGAAGCATCTCATACAAAGCATATTCATCCCTGCCCTGTCAATGGCAGGCATGGTCCACACGGTCCAGAAAAGAAAATTAGTAACCACAGAAAAGCAATACCTGAGAAAGGCTGCAGGAGTGATTAGAAGAGATCAAAGCAGTAATGAAATCATAATAGAAAACATCGACACATAAGCAGCTCTAAAAAGAAAAAGAAAAAACAAAAACCCACTACGTTCTGAAATCAAATGCTAAATACCTTCTGTCCTCAAGAATAAGAGAAATTCTAACATTAAATCTTGCCCCCAAATGATACCCAAGGCAGTGTTACTCAAACTTTTCTTAGTCGTGCCGCCGTTTTTCAATTAATATTTGTCCACGGCGCCCTAACCTAAGTAAAAGTATGACTATTCGTATGCAAGAGATCAAAGGGGGGAAAAAACTCGTTTATCTTCGAATATTTCGCGGCGCCCCTATGAAGAGGTCGCGGCTCCCCGGGGCGCCGCAGCGCACAGTTTGGGAATCACTGGCCAATGGGATTCTTTTCAGGGTAATTATTTTTTTTCCCGATCACAAACGGCGCCCGTTTGGATATTTATTTCTTCTTCCGCATTAGCCACTAAGAGGGTGGTTGGCACGGTGTGCTGTGATTTACAACTAGGCGGCGATATCTCCGCCTTTTGCATTAGTACACACGGTTTCAAAAAATACCTTTGTCGCCTTTTACAACATGTGTGTAAGAGGACAGATGGTATATGGTATATCTGGGTTACAGCGTACATTACAGGCATCCTGAAAACCCATGCAAGGTCTTACATTCAAGTTAGATTTAACTTTAGGGGGATGCATGTTAGGCGGATATGCCAATTAAGAATGGCAGGAGAGATGCAAACAACAATACTTTAGTGGGAGCACAATAAGTGGATGTGCCAATGGCAGGAGAGAGGGAAATAACATTATCTTAGGGGAAGAACGATAGGTGGGTATACTCACTACAGCCATAGAAACGTGAACAGGACCCATATATAAACTACTGAATGAATACAACCCTGTTCCCTTCCGAAGATGCATTGTTTGAGTTATGAGTTAGATTATCTTCACAGCACTCCGGACACATCCCATCTCAACATATTCATCAGCGTCGCGCGGTTAATAGTGCCAGTCCTATGTTGGTCCGGTGTGCTTCTCACGCTTGGCTGTGATGATCTTTACTCCCAATTCTCGTATTGTTTACTTGATAAATCTTGACTGTTGATACGTACTGCGGTTGCTATGGCTGGTCCAGTACTGGACAGAAGTGATGTTATCAATGCCATGCGCTGCAATTACCGTACCGAGGAGCACATCAAAGGACACGACTACGTATCCCTGTCTAGACTAATGGACATGGGAGTGCAGCCTGGAGCTGCAAGAAATGAACATTTCACTAAGGGGACAAGACCTACACAGAACAGGGGTCATCAGTCGTTTTACACTTATGGAACTTTTAAGGAGGAGATCAGAGCTTCCTTGGATCTGTCCGGAGTGCTGTGATGATATTCTTTTTTAATCACTGATCACGTACTTTGTTTTAGAAAAAAAAATGAACTGTATGTTTCGGATGGATAATACTTTAGATTACACATCCACTTATTGTGCCCCCCTAAAGTATTTTTTTTAAATCTTTCCTGCCATTTATCTGTTTTCGCAACGGTCGTAACAAAATCTAAAGTGCACACACGTCCTGCGACATCGGGCCTCGGTGTTAAAAGCGCGCGCATGCAGAAAATCGATAAATAAGGACAGGGGTTACGCCTTCGATTAGCTCACGTAAAGTTCACTTTTGATTAGGTTGGGAACACTGAAAAGCTTCTTCTTCTTCGCGTTCACTGGCTGTAAACTCTGCCCTAAGTTCCGGTTGTTTGTCCACCTCTGGACTTTAGTTTTGGTCCAGAGCCTGAGTGTTGCGTGCACATCCTTTTAACAGATCTGACACCAAATGCAGCTACAGGAAATCATAGATATAACTGTAACAGAAAGCCGTGACTAAGGTCCTTGTCTGAAGAACGGATAGCCAAAGTTACGGAAATTACAATATTGGGTCTGCTCGATTTACGACCGGGCCCCGATCCGACGAACAGGTCGTAAGTCGAACTGGTCTTAAATAGAATATTTATTTTTTAACACTACTTTCGTATTCAGATGGATTAGAAAACTCATACATTAAATACAACAACTTTATTTATTTATTTATTTATTTATTTTTTTTTTTTTTTTTGCTTCTGTTTTCGTAAGTGCAGATTGTCGTAAGTCGTATAGGTCTCAAGTCGAGGAGAAGGTGTAATTCCAAACTGCCATTTTAAAGTCAAGGAAATCGTCTAAAGCAAATCTATATGAACGTGTGCTCTGGTCACCAGATAACAGTAGATGTAAGATATGTTAAAGACGTTCAATGCAGAATAGTGAAGAAACAAGCATCACTTTTCCGCGAGGAAAAACTTTCTGCGGGAAGTAACGACAAAACTATTAGGGTGAGAAAAAGAACAAGAAGATGATGATGATGCGAAGGAGCAGGACAAGGATGAGTAGCAGGAACAGTACCAGCAGTCACAGACAAAGATGATGCTGCAATGGTGTCAGCCTTTAAAACTATGTTAAATGCAGAAATGAATGTTTCCAAAGCAAACATGAGCTTTAAAATACTATTCATATTTCTAAAGATATCCCTGTGATTGGATCTAAACAAGAAAGCTTCGCCCACAGTTTACAGACTTCCTCGTCATTTCATTCGCTCGCAGAGGAAAGGAAATAGAAAGATGAGCCTGATCAGGGCTGGGGCAGGGCGGGTGGACGGGCGGGCGGATTGACGGACGGACGGACGGACGGACGGGCAGGCAGGTAGGCAGGTAGGCAGATAGATAGATAGATAGAGATAGATAGATAGATAGATAGATAGATAGATAGATAGATAGATAGATAGATAGATAGATAGATAGATAGATAGATAGATAGATAGATAGATAGATAGATAGATAGATAGATAGATAGATAGATAGATAGATAGATAGATAGATAGATAGATAGATAGATAGATAGATAGATAGATAGATAGATAGATAGATAGATAGATAGATAGATAGATAGATAGATAGATAGATAGATAGATAGATAGATAGATAGATAGATAGATAGATAGATAGATAGAGATAGATAGATAGATAGATAGATAGATAGATAGATAGATAGATAGATAGATAGATAGATAGATATAGATAGATAGATAGATAGATAGATAGATATAGATAGATAGATAGATAGATAGATAGATAGATAGATAGATAGATAGATAGATAGATAGATAGATAGATAGATAGATAGATAGATAGATAGACAGATAGACAGATAGACAGATAGACAGATAGACAGGTAGGCAGGTAGGCAGGTAGACAGACAGACAGACAGACAGACAGACAGACAGACAGACAGACAGACAGACAGACAGACAGACAGACAGACAGACAGACAGACAGACAGACAGACAGACAGACAGACAGACAGACAGACAGGCAGGCAGGCAGGCAGGCAGGCAGGCAGGCAGGCAGGCAGAGAGAGAGAGAGAGAGAGAGAGAGAGAGAGGGAGGGAGGGAGGGAGGGAGGGAGGGAGGGAGGGAGGGAGGGAGGGAGGGAGGGAGGGAGGGAGGGGTGGGTGGGTGGGTGGATGGATGGATGGATGGATGGATGGATGGATGGATGGATGGATGGATGGATGGACAGACAGACAGACAGACAGACAGACAGACAGACAGACAGACAGACAGACAGACAGACAGACAGACAGACAGGCAGGCAGGCAGGCAGGCAGGCAGGCAGGCAGGCAGGCAGGCAGGCAGGCAGGCAGGCAGGCAGGCAGGCAGGCAGAGAGAGAGAGAGAGAGAGAGAGAGAGAGAGAGAGAGAGAGAGAGAGATAGATAGATAGATAGATAGATATAGATAGATAGATAGATAGATAGATAGATAGATAGATAGATAGATAGATAGATAGATAGATAGATAGATAGATAGATAGATAGATAGATAGATAGATAGATAGATAGATAGATAGATAGATAGATAGATAGATAGATAGATAGATAGATAGATAGATAGATAGATAGATAGATAGATAGATAGATAGATAGATAGATAGATAGATAGATAGATAGATAGATAGATAGATAGATAGATAGATATAGATAGATAGATAGATAGATAGATAGATAGATAGATAGATAGATAGATAGATAGATAGATAGATAGATAGATAGATAGATAGATAGATAGATAGATAGATAGATGGAAGAAAAATAAATAAGATAGCAAAGGAACCGTCCTTGAAAAAGCAGGCCATCAGGCGGCTAAAAAAGGACCAAGCTTGGAATTTTTGTTTGATTTTATACGATACGATACGATACGATACGATAGATAGATAGATAGATAGATAGATAGATAGATAGATAGATAGATAGATAGATAGATAGATAGATAGATAGATAGATAGATAGATAGATAGATAGATAGATAGATGGATGGATGGATGGATCGGTGGGTGGGTGGGTGGGTGGGTGGGTGGGTGGGTGGATGGATGGATGGATGGATGGATGGATGGATGGATGGATGGATGGATGGATGGATGGATGGATGGATGGATGGATGGATGGATGGATGGATGGATGGATGGATGGATGGATGGATGGATGGATGGATGGATGGATGGATGGATGGATGGATGGATGGATGGATGGATGGATGGATGGATGGATGGATGGATGGATGGATGGATGGATGGATGGATGGATGATAGATAGATAGATAGATAGATAGATAGATAGATAGATAGATAGATATAGATAGATAGATAGATAGATAGATAGATAGATAGATAGATAGATAGATAGATAGATAGATAGATAGATAGATAGATAGATAGATAGATAGATAGATAGATAGATAGATAGATAGATAGATAGATAGATAGATAGATAGATAGATAGATAGATAGATAGATAGATAGATAGACATAAAAAACCAGAACACTATCATTAAACAGACAACAATCTATCCGTCATCAGTGTTCGGTGCAACTGTGTGTGCTGCGATCGGGGTCTGATATTTAACACGCCAGATACTTTGCCCCTCAGGTCAAGGCTATGAATATTGGCAGCCCAAAAGTGCGGTTCTGTTACTGCTGCGACAGCTGGTTTCTTCTGCTGCAATAGAAAGTCATTCATTTATTGTCAGTGTGAAACTGGACAAGGGAGCGCATTTTTAGTCCAAATGAGCGCAGAAAGAGGTCTCTTACAATGAAAGCAGGGAAATCCCAATTGTAGCAATGTGATAACAAATTGATAACAAATGTTAACCGAACTATTCAGACTGTCGAAATTAAGGGTGACTGCAGTCGGGCTGATATCAACAAAGGATTAGTACGAGGGGGCGATCCATGGCTGTCAGTCCTGCAAGTGTATGATGGGGGGGGGGGGGGGGGAGAGAGGAGTTTCAATGAAGTTTCAAAACTGACTGTTCACGACCGAGTCGAGCTTGCCGATTAGAGATCCCAGAGTCGATTATTGCCATTGAAGTCCTCGTACAGCAAATCTGCCCACTGACTGTGACTGACGATGACAATATCGATACTGGACCTTCATTCGCCGATAAATCTCAACAGGTGTCACTCCTTCACTCATTAAAAAAAAAAAACAATAACTTCCTCTTCGGTGCATGTCAAAAATGGTGCGGCCATCTTTAAACTGTCATGATGACGTTAGTTTTTAGTGTATGTGCTAAACGCTTTGACATCCTTAACAACAATACTGAAAGGTTAAAAGACCATTTCAAGGTTACTTTAATTTCTATGACACATTTAAGGGTTTCGTTTAAAGCCCCTTCGTTCAGTGAATACAGGTTATATATACAGATATAAACAGATAAAATTTCCAGAAACAAGTAGAAAGATGGAAGGATACACTAGACCACATACAATCGAAAGATATAGTTACTGTGCCAGGAGTCGAACTTGTCACCTCAAAATGACGTGTGCGCCTCCCTATGGAAACAAGTGTGCTGAGAAAATGACCAACTAGGCACCCCATAAAAACATGTCTTTATAGGTCATGTCTATTGTATAGCTTGAAATTCACACTATGGAATACGGACATAATTTTATCAAATCACTGAATGGCACTACAGGTAATTAAAATGCATATTAATCAAGCATAGGTCGAATCCCCCCCCTCTCTCTCTCTCTCTCTCTCTCTCTCTCTCTCTCTCTCTCTCTCTCTCTCTCTCTCTCTCTCTTTTTTTTTTTACTTTTCTTTTGCCCCTTTTCTTTCCCATCACACTTTTCACTTTCTTTTTGGCCTTATCTCTCTCCCTATCTCTTTCTCACGCCTCCATCAATCCTCTTCTCTCCACATCCCTTTGTTTCTCTCTCTCTCTCACACACACACACACATATTCGTTTAAACTTTCTTTGCCTTTCTGTCCCTTCCCGTGTGCTTGATCATAAGAATGATATCCTGAAGTAGCCCAGACTTCTAGAAAGGCCTACACAATCTCAAAAGGCCTACAAATGTTCGAGTAGAAACGACCCCAGTAACTCGACTATACAAAATCCACACTTGCTGTCACGTGTTTCCTGTCGAAATGCTATCTAAGCGCACTTCAATGATACCAGCTAAACTGAAGCATTCATCAGCACCAAACAAAGACCAATATCATCCCTCAGTACCCTGCACGATAAAACTCTTCCGGCTGGGCTATTTTATGACCGTTATTCATAGATTTAGCCGCTCGTGCATGCAGTGGTTTGCCAGAAGGTGTCGCGACAGCATATACTACCGTTACGTCCTTACCCAAAATAGGACTGCATGTTAACCAGAAGCAATTAGGCGTAGCTCATTTGGCTCAGGGGGGCTGTTTGGTCTCGAGACATGGTGTCCGCCTCGAGTGCTAGAGGTTCCGGGTTCAATCCCTCGTAAGGGCTAGGATTTTTTCATGTGGACGGACTTCTAGGAATTACCCCTGGTCTCTGGGTAGTGAGATGGGACGCACGTGTGCATTGTTGTGCACGTAAAAAATCCCTCGGCAGTTGAAAATCGAAAAGAGTAGCATAACGGTGCTGCCCAAGCGAAATGTAGAGTTAAAAATCTATCTAAAGTATTTCAGGATCCTCGCCGGTGCTACAGAGCCTGTGCATTGTGCTGAGCTTCTTCGGACTCTGACTTTAGTTAGAAGAAGAACGGAGCGTTGATCCGTTGTTCAAACCTCAAACCCCTTTTGGCTCAGTATCGTGCCACGTACAACGTTACTATGGGGATTTTGCGGCTTTTCTGTCATCCGCCGGCTCAAACCGAGACCGGAAACCCATGGGGATTGCCACTTGACTTCCAACGCGCTATCAACCCCGCTGGAGCGTCAGGCAGACTGCATGTTATAATAATAACTGTTCCAGAGGTTGAACAGGGTATCTGGAATCTTTCTTCTTGGTCTGAGGTCCAGATTTAAAAAAAAAAAACTCAGAATGGTATAAGTAAGTAAAAGTAAAGATCCATGTTCACGCCTTAGGCGCATCGAGCATATGGGAAAGCTTCCCATATTTTTACAGACCAATCGACACTAGGTGGGTAATGTGGTCAGCATGTGGTCAGCCGTCTTCACTTCCCCAGGACAGCCATTCTGGTACCAATTTTAGGCTGGGTCGACCTGCGACGCCTTATACCATGATAAAGATCCACGCAGCCAGCAATGGGTTTCGATCGCGATACTTTGGAGTTACGAGTCGGACTCGCAACGCCTAAGCCACTACGCCGCTGATGGTATAAAAAAGGGTCCTTTTCCATGCCTAGGCGTACAGTGCATGCAGAGTTAGACCCATATTTTACAGACCAATCTGCACTCGGTGGGTGTTAAGCATCACATCTTCCGCCTTTACTTCTCAGGACTTTACCTGGTGGTGGTGATGATGATGATTTTGGCAAATGGCTTGCAATATTTGTGAATGTGTATCACTAGCTCAATAGTTTACCTTTACCCCCATATGTGACATCTCAAAGCTTTGGATAAAGCTTAGTTTCTGAGCAGATCGATTATGCTGTCCTCTGCCTCTTTACTCTTTATAACGATTTAAATGAAAGCGTTTATCCCAGCCACCTGTGTTAGGTTTCCTGCTACACACTCTGTATCAACCCCCCCCCCCTCTTCCGCCCCCACCCCCCGGGCGACGTGCATGGCTGCACTGACTGTCAGCTAGCGAGGATCAGTTCTTCTCTTCCACCATTTACCTCATCGAGGTGGTGGACAGGGGGCTGGCGGGGTGGGGGTGTAAGGATCGTTTGTGCGCTTATTCCAATGCATTGTACAAGTTAGTGTTCATTTCTGTTAGGTTGCTCCTAATGATGTCGCTCTTTATTTTGCTTCTACTTGCTCTGTCTCTATTATTTTTCTTCAGCGTGGCTCTCTGTGGCAGCTGGTACCACGGCCTTCTCGTCAGGTGGCAAAACCATCTGATTTGTTGTTCTTTTATGAACTGTAGACTGGCTTCTGTCCTAGTCTTCTTCTAATTTCGTCATTCCTGATTTTGTCACTACTTATCACACAGACAGCGCATGCGCTGAGAATCTTTGGACTTAGGCTTCAGTTAGAAGTAGAATGGCACTTTTATGGGTTACTACTCTTGTGCCATGATGTTGATCCGTTTTCTAAACCTAAACCTATCCCTAAGAAGTTATTAGTTTAGCTGATAAATTATGGAGTTACGCGTGACAAAGAAGTCTTAAATTTACAACTGAGACTGAACAGGTTGAAGTAACATTTAAATAGAATACAAAGAGTCAAGACTATTTGATGTAAGTAGAACTAAAAAAAAAAACGCATGGTGTTGCTTGGTACTGATTACTGATTTAAGAATCGACATCATAGCACACCGGACATACCCATAGATGCTTCGTCTCCCGCAAAAAAATATCTTTAGGTGTAGATGGTAACTGTTCCCGTAGCATACTTATTATACTCACGTCGCTCTCTTTATCTCATCCGTCCCTTCTTGCCGGATCCACACTTTTCCTCATTCATACATTCTTGCACATGTTATTTCATTTAATGTTGTGTCTTCTGCCAACAGTCGTTCATATATGGTCTTCAGAATATTTCCCTTGTCCAATATGAGTGTTCCCGTAGCTGTCGCCTTTGTAGCCAGAAAATCCGCTCTTTCGTTCCCTCGTACTTCTGCATTTCCCTGACAGTATATCCGCGTGATTCCCTGCAATGCTGACTTACTAATGCATGGTATCCACTCATGCCACATTAGTCCACTTTGAACCTTCTTCCGCAATGCCGACTGAGAATCAGACACTATAATTTCTCTGGAAACTTTTCTGCTATCCAATTCAGAGCTGCAGTAATGATTAATAGGGCTGTACCGAATAGTGATTTTCACTATTCGGCCGAATACGAATAGCGGGACCAACTATTGGGCCGAATACGAATATGAATATTGTATCATCATCATCAGGTGCCTTGCCGACTGGCGTGGGCGAATATGCCTCGCCAGAATCTGCGATCTCCTGCAACATGTATTATTTCATGTACTTACACACCTCCATGCCATGCAACAAGACTGTCAAGAATTTTATCTCGTTGTCTTCCTCTATCCCTCCTTCCACAGATCTTTCCAGTGGTCACCACATGTTCCATTTTCCCTCTTCTCATAACATGGCCGAAAAATTATGACTGTCTCCTTCTGATGTCTGTGATTGGTTGTCTTCGGGCTCCCGCCTCTTTGAAAACCTCTTGGTTGCTTTTTCTTTTTTTTTCTGTCCATGGTATTTTAAGCATTGTTCTGTAAAACCACATCCCTGAGGCCTCAAGAAATTGTTTGGCCTGCCTACCGATTATCCAGGACTCACAACGCATTGCCTTTAAATATAAGCGCTTACTTGACAAGGCTAACTGTGACTATTGTACAGACCACATTTTCCACTTTAAAATTGCAGCCAAAATGTAATCACAACCTTACTTATCCGCTGCACCATCACGAATACAGATGGAGGATTAGTCGCACCTCGAGATAAATACAAAGACAATTTTTAGCACGCTGCGGTTGGCATTTTATGCAGGATGATACTCCTTGAGTGTGAAACAAGGAAAAAAACTCTTTTCGACAGTGGCGAGGAAAGACAATTTAAATTTTAACTTTCAAGTAGCCCCATGCCTTCTTTAATAATGTCACAATTTAAAGCCGACTTTTCTTGATTTTCGCTGCGGCACCCCTGGCATACGCAACCTCTGCTGTAATGCCTCGGTCGAGTCAGCAGGCAAAGACTATTATGTTGATGAGAGAGTTATTTCAGTCCATCGCAGTGTATGCAAAACGGGTGTAAGGTAACCACTATTCGTTTTCGATCCGACCGCAAGTATTCGGCCGAATACCGAATAGTTATCAAGTCCACTATTCGGCTCCGAAGAGAATACGAAGCGAATATTCGGTACAGCCCTAGTGATTACCTCAACTTCCACGCTTCAAGTTGTACATAAAAAAGCTATGTTTTGTTCTGCCACAATATTTCCCTTCATTCTAGCTGAAAAATCTCTAGCCTGATCTCCTAACTTGGTACTAAAAAAAAAGGACATACTAATAACCCCCTCTATACCTATCTACTACCCTGTCTATCCGTTCGTCCATAATTCCACAACCCATCCCCGTACAAAGGGTTCATTTCTATTTTTGAGATACTACTCTGTCTGGCCCTTCTCCCCCTTCTGGCTGAACCCTAGCGGTTTGACTATACTTATCCTTGATAACCATTATCCTGTATAAACAAATAATCCATTCATCCTCCCAGCCATTATCCTGGATACCCAATATTTATCTGGCGAACACACCAAAGGTCAATTTCAATGTTCAACTGACTCATGCAGATCCTCTTGCATGGGAGTAGAGTAGTGGCCACTTATGTATATACGTCCAGAGAATTTATGAAGTGGAAAGACACGCGCAGCTCTTAGCCGCATAAAAGTTAGTTGCGCATCCTTTACAAGACGTTGCAGAACAACCCCAGCATTTGAGTGTGTGGCTGTTTGAGTTTTCTAGGCAAATTTTACGTTCAGTTGTTTGCCACTGCGCTCCAAACGATCAGCTCTCGGTACCACTGTCGAAACCAAGGCAAGTCGTTCTGCTGCCAAATCGTCCGCAGCTAGGATTAAACCCGGCACCCTGGCATTGAGAAGCGCATTCGCAACGCCTACGCCTCAAATTCCGCACCTTAACCGCATACACTTCTCAAATAAATCACTTTGCATTTTAAATGAGAAGCCTGGATAACACTAACGTTGTATGAGGTCGGAAACAAGATCTCATTAACTCTTGACCGACACAAACAAAATCAAATGGGCTTAACCCTAGCCAATCAGTGCAGGCTGGGGCAACCACTAGTTCTAGAAAAAGTACTGGGTAGAAGGAGAAGAAGAAGAAGAAGAGGAGAGGGAGGGGCGGCGGAAGAAGAAAAAAAGGAAGAAGAAGAGAAGGCAGAAGAACAAGGAGGAGGAGCAGGAGATACAGAAGAAGAGACGGTGGAGGACGAAGAAGGAGGCGAGAAAAAGAAGAACAAGGGGGAGCAGGAGAAGACGAAGAGGAGGAAGAAAAGGAAAAGGAAGAAGATAAACAAGGAGGAAGGGCAGAAAAAGAGGAAAAATAAGAACGAGTGAATGAGGAGGAGGAGAAGCAGACCGGGCAGCTGGAGGAGAAAGAAGAACAAGAATTAAGAGGAAAAGTAAGAAGTAGAATGGGTGATTGGTGGGGGGAGGGGGGGGGGCGATGAGGAGGAGAGAATGACAAGAAGAAAGGGGGAGAAACACTCGATAACATAGGTTTAGTGGGTCAAGTAATCTGCTTTTTTTCAAACTCTTTAAAAAGAAAAGCCATTAATTTACAAAGGAAAGCAAGATTAACTGTAAGATCTCCAGTGATAAATCTGTTAACAGACGACTGGTCTAAAAAAAAAAAAAGCGGAAGCAACGTGAATAAATCTTCCTAAACTTAGAGGTTGTAGGATCGATTTGACAGAGAAGCAGTACTACATGCACATTCACTCTACCGAGTCGTATTTTCTGTCTCCGTGAAAGATATTTAAAAGATACAACTTACTGAATCTACCCTTTAAAACTGTTCTTATTTCGTCTTTCTTTCATTTTCAAGCTGCACCTGAGACAATAAAACACGTCCTCCAAAACTGTCCCAAATACAACATATCAAGGCAAAACTTTTAGCCTAGAGAAACATTGGTGCTAGTCTTACTTTACGGGCCGCTAAGTGAATTACAAAAGACAGTAAAGTTCATACTAGAGACAAAATTGCAGACATAGATAATTTATTTTCAAGTGAACGAAAGAAAATGAAAGATTTTCAAGTTGCGGATAGGTCCAGGACTACGTATGCCAAGCCCTTTTGTTATGCCATTCAAAATGAGAGAAATGACTTGAAACGTGCTGAAGCCGGTCATAGTACAACCCTGAAACCCATTAGGTGAACGGCTAAAATTGGACCATATAACAAATGCCTCGAAGTCATAAGTGAACCCTAATAAAACAAAGAACAATTGCTTGAGACAAAACGAGCTAAAGTAACAAATATCTTGGGGTAAAGAAGTAGTGGTCTGGAGGGCTCTCCTAAACTTCTTCACGATCGTAAAACAGTATCAGGGTGATTTGATTACACTATTGATTTTTGGCTGTAGTGAAGTAACTATCGATTTGTCGCCACCATGTCTCGCAAACTGGCAGCTGGATAATCTGGGCTTTACAAATCTACACCCTGCGATCGGCCAAAGGGTAAACCACGACATGACCATATGTGGCATGAATAACTGAAAAGGTAAAGGTATCATGGCGGATACTGGCGAAGGGGTGTCAAGTATTAGTCGTCAGTCGAGCTTCCCATATCACAGACGGGTCACCCTCATAACTTTTCTATTCCTGTGCTTGTAAAAATCTCACAAAATGACCTTCACAGTCCCATTTGAAAACTAGTTAAAAAAATTTCAGTCCCAGTAAAATCTGTAAACTTGCATAAAGTAAAAATACACTGGGCAGCTGTCAGGTGTGCCACAACTAAAGGTACTACAACAGAATTGCAGCTCACTGTTGGTGAAAATAGTGAATCACGAAAGCTGGCATTGCATCCGCAGAAATACACGCCACTCTAAACGTAATCAGCCACCCGCCATATTAGTGGAGTAAACAACATGGCGCGGGCAGTAAAGGAAAATAACATACAACATCCAAGGCTCACAGTGTCGTAACAAGCAAGCATATCATTAGCTGGGCGACGGAACCTGTGTACCCTGGTCCAGACATTGGAAGTTTGCATCAAACAAACTTATCTGGAAACAACTTATCAGAGCACAAAAGTCAGCCGGCTATCGGCCATCGCGGCCGAGAGTCCGTCAAGCATAAAACTACCACATACGGCATGGTTCAAATTACAGCTAACACGATGAGGTGACTGGTTATCTACCATCAGTCTATACACAACAGACAGTTCTGCCAGCATTCTGAATATCAGCCGGTTTTCGTGGTTACCAACACAAGAACATACGCTTGATCTGAGGATAGTGATTTTCTGGACCGGCATACCTGTGCTGTTTTCGTTGAATGAGTTAGCACGGGATGATGATGATGGTGGTCGTCTCGTCGTAATGATGATGACAACGACGATAATGATGACGGTGATACATTTTCTGAAGTTTGGTCAATCTCAAATCTGAATTGGTCGGGGTGGAGGAAAATTCATTACCCATTGCCTAAACTCTTCACCCACCCCTTCCTCCCCTCCCCCCCCCCCACACACACACATTCATAACCTCGCGCGCGCACACGCACACAAAATTTGACGATGTCTTGTCAACTTCCTGCCGTATACTTGGGCAACTCGCGGCGTGCTGCTTCGCATGGTAACTGGTGCTTTTCCTATGCTTAAACACACACACACTGGCGCCCTCTCTCTCTCTCTCTCTCTCTCTCTCTCTCTCTCTCTCTCTCTCTCTCTCTCTCAATTGTGGTCTAAAAGGGGGGGGGGGGGGGGTGAATCCCCTGTAGAAAAAAGCTGTTAGGCAAGCTATTATCTCAAATATACTACTGCAAATTTGTTTGCCATTAAGCATACTAGTATTATTATTATTATTATTACGCATGTAAACCATGCCTCAGCCAGACCCACCTGACCTTCCCAGTGTGTCTGCACCTGTGACAGTAAACTTCGGTCTACTAGCCTAGATAGCTTACATCAGCAACTACCGATGACTTCAGCAACGTATCGAGTCCGTAGCTAAGGTCCTGATGTTTGTACATAACACGTGGCCCTCTTAGCATGCCAATCACAATCTGTTACTTAACGTTAAAATACAATTCTCTGGCACAACCAAGTGCCACAAACGTTCTGCTGTCTTCTTCTTTTTCCGTATTAAACGCCTCCTCCTCCTCTTCCTGCTTCTTCTTCTTCTTCTTCTTCGCGTTCACCAGCTGTACACTCTGGCGGAAAGTTCTGGTTGCTCGTCCACTACTGAACTGCAGTCCTGCTCCAGAACCTGAGTGTTGCGTGTGCATCCGTTTTACAGATCTCATTCTCTTGAATACAGACTGTTGGTTAATTGCCACTCAGGCAGATGCACTCCGACTTCAAAGAAAGCTCCCCAATTTGTCGACTCTTACGACATGCTTTTGGGGAGGCAGTGTGTCTATTCTTGTTTTCCCCACAATGGGGCCCCGGAACCCACACGGGGGTTCCTGCTTCTGTTTCAAGAGTTAGGAAATATACATCTCATTTTTGCTGTTATCTGAGGTATAAGGTGGATCTGGGATGTAACCTTGCATTGTTAGGACATTAAAATTAAGGCTCCATTTAAAAGAGATTAATAGTCTTTTTCTTCTTCCTCCTTTCTTCTGCTTCTTCCTCCTCTTCTTCTCCTCCTCCTCCCCCTTTTTGCCAATGGTATTTAGATCCGAAGGTCGCGGACATCTATGGCGGCTGTGGTGTGACGCCATGTCCTCAACTGATCCAGACAGCTTGGGTTTCCACCATAATGTTACCTGATTACACCTGAAGTGTCCGAAAGCCATGCAGAGCCCATGTCTGCAGCACATGTTTGGTATTCTGGGGTTGCCTGCAGATATGGGCAACGTTCTGTATTCCCCATCTTAAACTGTCTAGATATATGGTGACAGAAGATAAATATTTAGTTACGATAAGAGGGTGAGGCAGCCGCGGTGGTGTAGTGGATAAACGGTCGCCGGGGGGCCTAAACGTTTAGGGTTCGAATCCGCATCAAGTTACTTATTTTTTCAAAACTGATGCTGGCTCAGAGGTCACATCTCTGCATAAAATAAGTAAAGGACCCTTTTCCATGCCTTTAGGCGTGTTGTACATATAGGACTTGAAGGTTAGTTGCGTATCCTTTACAGGACGTTACAGAACCAACCCCAGCAGCCCCTGGCTTTTGTGTGGTTTCTCTAGGCAAATTTACGTCCAGTAGTTTGCCATTGCTTCTGGACGGTCGGCTCCCGATACCACTGTCGAAACCAACACAAGGCGCATTGCCCACAGCTAGGATCGAACCCGGCATCCCGGCATTACGAAGCGTTCGCATCGACTTAGCCACAGAGCCGACATTTTATATGTATAGATAAATATATATATATATATATATATATATATATATATATATATATATATATATATATATATATATATATATATATATATATATATATAGGGCCTTCTACCTTGATTTATGGGTTTCGTAGGCAATTCCAAGGGCTTTTCCTGCACCGTTCTATATTATAGGGAAAAACGATTGGGGGGGGGGGGAGGGGGGATTAGGGCTAGTGTTAAGTGAACAGCGACTACTTCTGATCCTAACCCAAACCCACTATACTATGTAACGCTCTGGGGACACATACCACTAGCAGGAGTAAGTGACGCTCAACCCTGCAAGCACGGTACATCGAGCGACTAACATCTGGTGACACAAAGTGCCACCATTAGGATGAGAATCATACGCCAAATTTCCAGAAACCCCGTTCAGCCGTTATATTACATTATAACCTACGACGAAAGCCGTGATGTGGCTTTAAAATAACACAAATATTGCGTCCCATAGAGGGATGGAGTTGTTTATGTACTACTAGTAACAATGATGTAAACAGGCTATTGTCTACCTTTAAAAAAAAACATGCGTCATAATCATCACATACAGGCGTGCCTACACATAAAGACTTGCAGTTATACAAGCAGACAAACAGGCATAACAGGCAGAAATAGTAAAGGAAGGGAGCCTTTTCTACGCCTTCAGGCGTATTAGGCATACAGTGCTAGACATATATTTTATAGACCAGTCGACACCCGATGGATCATGTGGTTGGTCAACATCATGCTGGTCGCCTTTACTTCCCGTGACTTTACCTGGTACCTCTGTTTGGGTTTGACTCCGCAGAGAAGCGTTTATTTGTTACATTGTGGCGGCTCCCGCAGTAACAAAATAGTCACAGCGTAGTCTCGCGTCATTAGCACAGCGGGAAAATGGTGCTAGGCCCAGTTTGTGAATGGGCTAGCTGGCGATAACATGGGTGATATGGTCACCCTGTTTGCCTTGAATTTCCATGTTGTTGTTTTTTTTTTTTTAACACTCTTACTGCCTGAAAATGGAAGCACTCTGAAAAAGTTAGGTATACTGTCACCATTTGGAGGTCACGGCAAAGGCCAATGAAAAGAGGTACAGAATTCTAATCTTGCAAACAAACAGGCGTCACAATAGACAAACAGACAGACAAGAATGTATCAAAGCTTTTAATGTTCAATGTACGCCAAACATCCACAAAAGTTCTCAATACATGAAATCAATAATAAATGGCAACCACCGTCCTTTCACAAGTTTTAGAAAAGTTTGTTCAATTATTAACACCTCTCTGAGCCACTGCGTGTCCAAAATTCACATAAATAACACGAAAGCGATTTCTGTATATACAAATCACATCCAATAAAGTGTCATTCACCCAAACATGACGACTGCAGATTTTAAATAATTCTGTATTTCGGGGTTATTAGATGGAGATGATTGCCTTTCGGCTGGAATTAATCCATGTACAAATCTGATTACTCAGATGCGGAACTGGACTGTGATGGGCTGTGTGTTTATTACCAGACATCGTATTCAATATGTAGGGGTGTTTGGGAATGAGCAGTCAGAACTAGTCCTACTCGTGGGGGGGGGGGGGGTACTGCAACTGCACACGGCAGAGGTGATCTCTCTCTCTCTCTCTCTCTCTCTCTCTCTCTCTCTCTCTCTCTCTCTCTCTCTCTCTCTCTCTCAAGTAAAACAGAAGATACTAAAAACCAATACCTGAGGAGAATGATGCAGCAGGGAGTGTCTCTGAGCGCCACTCAAAACAGAAAAAAAAGGGGGGGGGGGGCAAGACGAGTGAACCAGATGACAATGGGAATAATTAGTATGGAAACTTCTCTGGCTGTTGATGGTGGGTAAAGGGGAGGGAAAGACTGAGATAATATTGGCTTATCCCTAATGTTTGGGTGTCAGATCTGTACCCAGATGAACCTAGATATTCAACATAAACAACAACCATCATATACCTTCTTCTTCTTCATCCTTCTCTTGTTTCTTCTGCATCTATTTGTCTCATTTTTTTAACTCCTCTCCTACTCCTCCCTGGAGTTCCTCTTCTTCTGCCCCTCCTTTTCTTCTTTCTCCCCCCATTTCTTATTCTTTTCCTCATCTCCTACTACTTTACTTTACCTACACTCCCTAGCTACTGCTTCTTTTTCTTCCTCATTCTTTTTTTTTTTAATTTCTTTTACTTCTCTTCTTCTTCATTCTCCTCTTATTTCTCCTCGGTCTCTCCTTAAAGACGACATCAGAAAAATATATGGACAACGCTAGTATAAAAACTTAGAAAACAAAGAAGATGCCACTATATTAGGTACATTCTGATAAGAAGCGAACACATGATCCCCAAACAGTCACTGAAATAGGAAGCAAATGAATTAAGGACACGAGGATCCCCAAGAGTAACCTTAAACCGAAGGCTGATGAAAAAGGCCAAGGTAGATGGACTCCGCACCCTTCATGATATCGGAAGGGTTGCGCGGAACAGAGCGGAATGGATGAACAGATAGCTAAGTGACATATTATGACATGACAGGGTGGTGAGTAAAGCAAAGTAAAGATCCCTTTCACGCCTTTATACGCATCGGGCATATGGGAAGAGCACCCATATTTTTACAGACCAATCGGCACTAGGTGGGTAATGCGGTCAGCATTACGCTGGCCATCTTTACTTCCCCAGGACATACATCCTGGTACATATTTTAGGCTGGGTCGACCTGCGATGCCCCATACCACGATAAAAATCCACGTAGCCGCAGTAAGTTTCGATCGCGGTGCGTTGGAATTACGAGTCGGCCCAATCGTCATATCGTATCGTAAAAATCAAGACAAAAATTCCAAGCTTAGTCCTTTTTTAGCCGCCTGAAGGGCCTGCTTTATCAAGGACGGTTCCTTTGCTATCTTATTTAGTTCTGCTCGTTTGTGGTGTGCATTTACACCTGAGATTGTTCCTTTGTTGCCTAAGTTCAATTCAGGTTTTAAGGGTGCTGGTTCCTGTCTTTAGCTGTTCCTAGTCACACCACCGCAGTTCCGCACACTGAGCGCCCACAACAAGGCCCCCAACAGGACGACTGTCACAATCTACTTGTTGTGAGCAGCCGTTTGATAAGTAGAGGAGGTAACATAGCCCAAGCCATGGACGCCGCTAATCAGAGGAAGTACCCCGCTAAATGTGGCCGGGTGGAGATAAGTTCTTACCGGGAACGACATCATATCACACTATATGACTGACAGTGGCAGCCTCCTTAGAAAGCCGCCATGGACATGGTCGAAAGAGCAACCAGTCTGACATCAAGCAGCACCATCGTTAAGCAGAATAGCCAAAAACAGGATGCTTAATAATATTTTCAACATGATTTTAACTCTTTGAGTTCTAAACAAAGTACGTTGTGTAAATTACCCTATCTACTGAATCCCCTCCTTAGTTAATATGTTCTCTAACTGTGTGTATTTGATCAGAATAAAGTAAAGAAATATGTCTTTACCAATGGTCCCTACTACTTTATATTACTGTTTTAACAGTAGTAACCAAGGATATGTCTTCACTGGCATATCCTACGAAACCTTCTTCTGGTACTAGAAGAGTAACGAAGCACCTTCACCACGAAGGATTATCTCATAACGATTGCAATTATAACGATAAGCTTTTATAAGCTGGTTGCATGCAATCGAAACTTGTTTCCCTCTCTTCAAACGACATATAATGGCACTGCGAGGAGTTACAAGTGGATCTGGTCGACGCTCGACACTCAGGGGAAAGCGAGACGGATATACAATCAGACAGTCACTTGTACCATGGGAATTTTAACTTTTCGCTTACTGATGAATATGGGGACGGGAGCGTTTATAGGGGTGTCCCAAGTGCTGTGATGTCGATTCCTAATTCAACATTCAAACAACGCATGCACGCAAGCAGGATAATGAAGATGATGATGATAAGTTCTTTATTTTCTTGTGGAACCCAGTATCACAACCACAATAGGAGAAGTTGCTTGCAACAATAAGAGCTAATTAAACGAAGGCACATACATAATTAATCGCTATATGGATTAACTGCTACGAAACACTGTGGAAGCGTGACTGTGTAGTGCAACTAGCAGAGAATGGCTTGATTAACTTGTAGATCATTTCTGATAACCCCACTCGGCAACACCCATAATAAATTCATTGTTAACGTTAGAGCTGCGTCTGGTAATATGTCACTTGGGGAAAGCAAGTTAGCTTTGCTCTGCCAAATACACTGTCTCCGTCCGTTAGCTGGTTTCCCCCAGGGAAAGCTAACAGTGTCTTGCTGTTCATTAAATATGAACCATGCGTGACTTTACAGACTTTGCCGTTATTAGCATGCTAGTTGCTGTGAGTGTTTTGTTTACAAGGGAACTAGCTACTGGGGGGGGGGGGGGGAAGTTGTTGGGTAAATAAATATAAAGTACCAATTTCACACTTTTTCTGCATCAGGCGTAGTGTTTTATACTTTTTTTTTTTAGGCCAATCGGCACTTGAGAGGTGATGTGGTCAGCATCAAGATTGCCACCTTTATTTCCCAGGCTATTACCTGGTGCACATTTAAGGCTTCGTCAACATTAGAGCAAAGGTCAATTTTAAAGGGAAAAGGGGGGGGGGATCTCCTTGATACGGATTTGAACTAGGAGAGTGGTATGAGCAAGAGGTGGGCAACGATTCAAGTAGGAGGGCAATATCAAGAGATGTATGTATGTGTGTATGTGTGTGTATGTGTGTGTATGTGTGTGTGTTTGTATGTATGTTTGTATGCATGTTTGTATGCATGTTTGTATGCATGTTTGTATGTATGTTTGTATGTATGTTTGTATGTATGTATGTTTGTATGTATGTTTGTATGTATGTACGTATGTATGTTTGTATGTATGTACGTATGTATGTACGTATGTATGTACGCATGTACGCATGTATGTATGTACGCATGTATGTATGTACGCATATATGTATGTACTCATGTACGTATGTTCGCATGTACGTATGTACGCATGTACGTATGTACGTACGCATGTACGCACGCATGTACGTACGCATGTATGTACGTACGTACATACGTACGTACATACATGCGTATGTATGTATGTACGTATGTACGTATGTACGTACGTATGTACGTACGTGTGTGCGTGTGCGCGCGTGCGTGTGCGTGTATGTATGTGTTTATTTACAGGATGGTTGAAAAGTAACTCCCTATTTCCAAATACTTCTAAACGGTAACTTGTGCCTCAATTTTTGTTTATTGATCTTGACGGTATGTGAATGAAATCTATAAATTTAGTCTGTTTGTATCTGTGTTTCAGGGTGAGTATTTTGCTTTGGGAGAACCTGAAGCACGAATACGAAAAGTTATGCACACAAAAGTTCCTGGTGAAATCAGTTGACGTGATTCCCGGGCGGCTCCAGAAGCCAGTGGTAAAATCTGCTGATATTGAATTTTAAATAGAACCTCATGCTAAACGCTTTCCTCTCGCATCTATGTCTTGTAAAATATTATAGTTAATAAAATATACGCATTTTTAAAATAAGATGTTACTTTTCAATTCACCTGTAAATATGTATGGATGGACAGATGAGTATTATGGATGGATGAATAAATTTTTGTAAACATTTTTGTATGCATAACTGAGTATAGGAATTTGCCATCCACGCCTGTGTATACTTTATATTGATAATATGTATTTTGCTATGAAAATAACATGTCTTAAAGACAAAATGTAATTGAGGGTGGAAGAGGAGTGCTTGGAATGGTCGAATGTTAGATGGTAGTGTGTGTTCAATCTGTGGCTTGTTGCAAATAAAGTTACTTTCTGCTTTCAGTCATTCTGACGTAGTTTTTGTAAGGAGATGAGTTTCATCTGTCAGTCATTCAGGCGAAGTTTTTGAAAGAGACGTTTCTACTTTCAGTCATTCAGGCGTAGCTTTTGTGAGAATATGAGTTTTATCTGTCAGTCATTCAGGCGAAATTTTTGAAAAAGATGTTTCTTCTTTGAGTCATTCGGGCGAAGTTTTTGAAGGAGACGTTTCTTCTTTTAGTCATTCTGGCTAAGTGCTTGAAGTTTATGATAGTCATTCTGGCGAAGTTTTTGAAGGAGATGAGTGTCTTCTATCAGTAATTCTGGCAAAGTTTTTAAAGGAGATGAGTTTCTGCTCTCAGTCATTCTGGCGAAGTTTTTAAAGGAGATGAGTTTCTGCTGTCAGTCATTCTGGCGAAGTTTCTGAAGGAGATGAGTTTCTTCTATCAGTAATTCTGGCAAAGTTTTTAAAGGAAATGAGTTTCTGCTCTCAGTCATTCTGGCAAAGTTTTTAAAGGAGATGAGTTTCTGCTGTCAGTAATTCTGGCGAAGTTTCTGAAGGAGATGAGTTTCTTTTGTCAGTAATTCTGGCAAAGTTTTTGAAGGAGATGAGTTTGTTATGTTTGTCATCCTGTTTGTTATTGTGACCTTCTGTTCTTAGCTGTGTGTGATGTTGTCATTTCTAAAGATGTCTGCGTCCTCGCTTTCAGCCATGTGGTCCTGAGGGAGTTCCATTTTGTTTTGTGTGTTCATCTTTCTGTCTGCGCTTTCTATGTCTTGGGTATGACTTGTATTATTAATCGGGAATGATTGCTTACATCCTCGCTTAGAGGCTTTTCAACCTATGGGTCAAGACCCTATTCTGAGTCGCCAAAGACCATTGCAAAACGAATACTCATTGTAGTTAGCAAGAAGCGACGAAAATAACTGTATGGCTGGAGGTCGCCACAACATTTAGGAACTGTATTAAAGGGTCTCCACATCACGAGGAACTGTATTAAAGGGTAACGGCATTATGAAGGCTGTCCTAGCTAATGGTATTCAGCCTGATGTAGACTAACATCTGTCCTTGTGGTCCCTGTTCTTGTCTGGTTGTCTTTCTGCAACTGTTGTGGCGTAGAGGGTTGGTCTCTGTGGTAACTGCTGATGGGACATACTTGTCAGATGTTTACACACATACATCACACACACGCACGCACGCCCGCACACAGACAGACATACAGACAGACGGATGGACGAACATTAAAAGTATGACTGATTTGAATCCTCGTCTAATGTCTTAACTTTCAATGTTATCTTTTCTTGTTACCCCAACAGCTCGACTGTCGAACTTTATTGCTGTTACACCTTCTGCTTATCAAAGGTTAGGGCAAAGACCTTTCTGCCCATCAGTAAGGTCCATGCTTAACACTTGTAATGTCTGGGGGAAAATAGATTTAAGACCTGCCATGGGGAAGAGATGGAAATTACTTGGCCACGTTTTAATAATGAATCCTTATATACCTGCCAAAACAGCTCTAACAAGGATACCAGAGGGAAAGAGAAAAAATGGGTGCGCCCCCCCCCCCCCCACAAAAAAACCCGATGAAAAGTGACCTGAGTGCATCATCTTTGGCATGGAAAACTACACTGAAGATTGCACAGGACTGGAAAGCGTGGAAAGTCCTAACTGAAGCCTCATGTGCCAACAGGCATAAAGAGATGATGGGAAAGTATTGGGTAGCTACAAACAAAACAGATAACACAGCAACAGGGGCTACCAATATGATGAGATACGTATCTAGAGCAATGGGCGTTGTGTCAAACAAGAGCACATAAATACATCCGAGTATAAAAACGGGACGTAAATTGTGAATAATACGGTCACTATACAATATATAGGAATGCGGGCTACTTCGCGACCGGAGAGTGGGATGTAGGTAATGATCCCTTACAAGAGGATTGTAGTCTGTAGGATTAACACCTCAAAGATGAGAATCAATTAGGATTACAAGTCCCTGAAGCCTGGTTCAACTTTATAAAACTGTTATGCAGCGAAGACGGCTTAAGGCGATCTCGGATGTGGCGAATTTCTGTTGTGAAGAACAAATTGTTTTTCCCCTGCAATTTTTCTTGCTTGAACTTTTATCTGGATAAGAGGAATTTCTGACAAGAAGAAATATTCAAAGAACTATTTCATATGTCGCCCTAGTGAGTTCTCCTCATTAGGTCTGCACTGTATTAGAGCACCCGACAGTTACGTAGTAACATCATGTCTATAAATAACATAACCGGAGGATGCCTACTGTTTTATATGGTTACACGGGAATTCAGGGATTTGCTCCTTTAGGTTTGGCATCCGATGGGTGACTGGGTGTCAATCCACGGATCACGATCCCTAGTTGCCTGGAACAACTCTTTTGATGATATCCCTCATTGCCATCGTTTCAGCCCATCCAGCATCATCTCTTGGTCTGCCTCTACCCCGTTTTTCACTGATCTTTCCAGTTGTCACGATGTTCTTCAATGTTTCTCTTCTTATTAGTTGGCCAAAGAACAGTGTTTGTCTCTTTCTTATTGACGGTGGATGAGAAAAATTATTATGATTATTGTTGTTTTTATTATTATTATTATTATTACTATTATTATTATTTCAGCAGTAAAGTAATGAGCTCTTTTTTAAGCCTGCAGGCGTATTGACTATATAGGGCTAGACCTATATTTTGTACATCAAACGGCACTTGGTGGTCTGTGGACGTGGGTGCCATTCTCTCGGTTGAGCTTTATAGTCACGGTCTATATAGTATTTAGTAAAAAAATTTTTTTTTTTTTTGTATATGAAGAACAGGCACATTTTGAGGCTAATATCCATACAGACATGTAAACCGATCCACCGACTGTCAGCAGGCAGATATTTACATGCTTACAAACGCACACCTCTTGCATAACACAATGTATCAAATCACATATGCGCTTGAATGCAGATGCACGTTCCACACATACCATTCACGAATAACACATGCGTGCACCCATTCAAATACTTGCATACAGAGAGAGAAAGAAAGAGAGAGACAGAGAGAGAGACAGACAGACAGCGACAGAGAAAGAAAGAGAGAGAGAAAGAGAGAGGAGACAGAGAGAGAAAGAAGAAAAGAGAGAGAGAGAGAGAGAGAGAGAGAGAGAGAGAGAGAGAGATAGCAGCTAATGTATATGAGATAACAGAAACATGAGAGGGCTTAGCCGAAGTTAGCATCTGCTATTTCGCACCAATCTCATGCACGAAATTATCCACATGGGAAGTGCCACTGCCTACATTATCACTAAATGCCTAAGTGAGTGACGAGCGACACTAGGTGACTCCTATAATCCATGTGTGTATAGCTAGCTATTTCTAGTGTTGGCAATAACCTTGGATGTGTAGAGGAAAGTGAGAGAGTTTCTAGCTTTTACTTTTTCTCTGTGTGAAGATAAATAAGTGTGCGTGTGTGAGTGTCTGTGGCATGAATCTATCTATCTACTCCTGCCTATCTCATATTGTCTATATAATTCTACATTCTGCATCAATACCTTGTCAACCGACAAACCAAAACACCTATTTGCATGAAAGCCTGTCTAACTACTTGTTTACCTAGCTATCAATCATAAACCACTTCTGCCATTAAGCGCCGTAGGGAGGAATTAATTGGCGATCTAGGGCACGCTGGTTGGTATCTACCTATCTGCCTTTCTAAATACCTACAATTTTTCTGCTTGTCGAAATACATATCCATCTGTCAGCCCGACTGCCGACATTGGTATCTATCCATCTGTTCACCAACCTGCCAATTCACTCATCCATCCATTCACTCGTCCATCCATTCAAAGCCGCACACCCTTCCCCCATTCACCTCTACATTTATCTATCTATTCACCTATATGCCTGTCTGTCTCTCTATCTATCCACCTATATCTGTGCCTATATGTTCGCTTCACACACACACATACATCTGTACCGAATATTCGCTTCGTATTCGCTTCGGGGCCGAATAGTGGACCTAATAACTATTCGGTAGTCGGCCGAATAGTTGCGGTCGGGCCGAATACAAATAGTGGTTACCTTACACCCATTCCTAGACTGGTAGAAATTGAACATATCAAGATTTTCCACCTTGGTTCATACTGTCCAGCGTTATCTCTGTGCACCACCTACGAGCGTACCAAGTGAACGTCTGTTTAGTAAATCTGGAAACACCTTCAGTGAGACAAGAAACTGCCTTAATGCTGACAACACGGAAAGATTGTGTGTGTGTGTGTGTGTGTGTGTGCGTGCGTGTGCGTGTGCGTGCGCTAATGCCGCTTTCATGGATTAATTAAGCTGTCAGTGACAATTTACAAGTTTAGTTACTTATTATAAAACTAAGAATACTTTCACTCCTATGTATTACTTACCACAGACTGACTGACTGAAGAACGCAAAACATGAAATGTATTTAAATGTTTACTGTTCTGTACTACATTTTGTGAAGTAATATGTCAGCGTACATTTGACATTATGGGTGTTTTCTTTTTAGATCTATTTTATACACGAAAGTGGAAGAATGGGCCTCAGTTTTAATAGTGAGAAGACAGAAGTAATGGTGGTAT
>CAJHNH020006013.1:157500-280000 GCA_905116865.2 Candidula unifasciata
ATGCTTTAGTATAACAAACCTACTGGTTAGTTTTCTTCTTCTTCTTTTTCTTTTTCTTCTTCTTTTCTTCTTCTACCTCTTCTCCTCCTCCTGCTTCTTTTCTAGAATCCTGGAATGCCTCGCAGCATCAGGGCAGGAAAAGATCTCTCGAAAGGGCCTTTTTCCCGGCTCGCTAACGTAGTTGACTAACCCTGATTTCGCGACGACCGGGTGACGAACATCTTGTGGTCCGGGTTCACATCCGGGGGTAGGCAGAAAAGCCACATTTCTCCCAGATTTACGGTATTTATCATGGAATCATGGCCGAAAGGTTGTGATAACCATAGTACCGAGCCAAAGGGTTAAGAACTCATGGTTTCTAAATATTTAAAAAGGGGGGGGGGGGGGGCTTTCTGTTCGCTTCGTTTAAAGTACTTTCTTTTCAGCGTCTCTGATATATCTGTAGTCCATTTTCTGCGTGTTCGACCTCTGGGTCTGTTACCGTTGTATCTGTATAACACTGCTCTCGGTGGTTCCCTGTCAAATGTCAATCTTGTTACATCATAAAACCATTTAATTTGTTGTCTACCTATAAAGTTCAGTATTGGTTCTGTGCCGACTCCTGATATCATCGCTTCTTCTGACTGGGTAAATAAAACTGTTATTCTGTAATTGTTGTTATGTGTAAATAAAACAGTTGCCTGGGTAATTAAACTGTTCTGCGTAAATAAAACTGCTGCTTGAGTAAAAAAAAAAAGAAAAAATAACTCGTTTCACTTTAAAAAAATTTCTTGCTTAAAAAAAAAACAAAAAAAAAAACTACTTGAGTTTAAAATAAAAATGCATTGCAAGCCAAAACTTAATTTTCCAGACAAAAGGTAAATCGCTAAGATATCGCTACTGAATGTTGGTTTCTGTGAAAGTCGAAGATTTATAGTGCTATAAATAGTGTTGGTATCTGATTCTGCACCACATATTCGGTTACTGGTTCCGGTATCTGACAAACGTGTGTGTCGTAACACACGTTCTCCCTCTACAAGGTCACTGCGTCGCCTGGAATGAATGGCTGGGGTATGCTAGTATGTAGTTAAACAGGAGGACGACGAGGAGGAAGAAGAAGAAGAAGAAGAAAAAGAGGAAGAAGAAGAAGTAGAAAAAGAAGAAGCAGCATCCACACACACACACACATATGACAAACTATTATTGTTTGATAGCTATACCTGAGTAAAATCAGGGACGCCTGAACAAGGGAGCTCGGCCCATCTCAGATTCCACACCAACCACAACTTTTAAAGGGCACTGACTGAGTCCTCTTTCCTCCTAACAATTTTGTAAAGAAGTTTAGCAGTGCCTTTTAAGTGTGGACAAAAATTCGTTTTAGAAGTATGTCTTCACACATTCCACACTATTTCAGTTATCATATGTATTTTCTATTCACCCAAATATATTTATATTAATTTTCTCATTATCTAGGATTAGGCAACTTAGGGCTTCACCCACTTTTGCCTGGCGGAGTGAGGAGAGGGGGTGGTATGTCAGGGGTTATGAAACCTATGGTGTTATTTCGACAGTTAGATTCAATAACAAACTCCATAGTGAAAATGTTCTAGACCAGAACTGGTTTATCCCTGTGTGGGTTCTGGGGCCCCTGTTATAGGGAAAACAAGAATAGACCCATTGCCTTACCCAAAAGTATGTCGTAAGAGCCGACTAAAGGGCAGCTTCCTTCAAAGTAGTAAGTGCATCTGACTGAGAGGCAAGGAACCAACAGTCTGCATACAAATTAGTCAGATCTGTCAAACGTATGCACACGCAAATTCTGGAACAGGACTGCAGTCCAGAGGTGGACCAACAACCAGAACTTTCCGCTGAAGCTTACAGCTGGTGAAAGCAATGAAGAAGAAGAAGAAGTATTGATTTGATGACTGCTGTGAGCAGCCCTTTTCTGATCATGTCAATCTTAGCGGGTCTCGCTAGTCACACTCGCCATCGCCATGGGCTGTGAGTCTCATGCCTTTTCATAGCGCAATAAAACACTATCGTCTTGAAAGACGGAAAGTTGACAACAATAACAATCTTAAACCAAAGATTTGGCATTGTAGACAATACTGGCCATCAACCTCGCTATGAAGGAAATCTGATCAATCTTAAACCAAAGCTTTGGCATTGTAGACAAGACTGGCCATCAACCTCGCTATGAAGGAAATGTGAACAATCTTAAACCAGAGCTTTGGCATTGTAGACAAGACTGGCCATCCACCTCGCTATGAAGGAAATGTGAACAATCTTAAACCAAAGCTTTGGCATTGTAGACAAGACTGGCCATCAACCTCGCTATGAAGGAAATGTGAACAATCTTAAACCAAAGCTTTGGCATTGTAGACAAGACTGGCCATCAACCTCGCTATGAAGGAAATGTGAACAATCTTAAACCAGAGCTTTGGCATTGTAGACAAGACTGCCCATCCACCTCGCTATGAAGGAAATATGAACAATCTTAAACCAGAGCTTTGGCATTGTAGACAAGACTGGCCATCAACCTCGCTGTAAAGGTAATGTGATTTAGAACTGAAATGGTCATGTACAATGAAATGAATCAAGAACTGACATCACTACAGTCGCGACATTCCAACACAAGCTCAGTCTCCTTCCTCGGTAGCCGACAAGGAGTCGATGTGCCAGCCCCAACTTAATTAAAAGCCCGCTTATATCCCACTCTCCACCTGTTACTATAGAACCTCTGATCACCCCCGCTGATTTAGTCTTTCAAGGTATGGATACTCTGTTCTGTTGCCCTGTTCACTTTACTCAGTTGTGAACATTCATCACGTCCGTTTTATCACATAACAGCTCACTACCCAGACGAGCGGCAGCAGCCAATCTATCAGCTTGCTATCGATAATGTAAATTATTTTTTGTTTGTTTCAAGTAAACAGTGAACAAGAGTCGTTACCCCCTTTTTAACTCAATAAAAACGTGTCACTGTACTTCAGACACACTTATACATGTTCTCTTTCTCTCTCTTCCCCCCCCCCCTCCCCCTCTCTCTCTTTCCCTCTTTATAGTAGAACCTCGCTTAAAGAGCACCTTTCATAACGAGTAATTCGCATAACCAGCTAAACAAATTGTAAAAGAATGACTTGCTTAACGAGCGATGTTTCGCATAACGAGTGGCGAGAAGAGGGAAAGTCCGGGATTGTGCGCATGTTACATCAGTCTGTGTTTAGAACTCGTTCTAAAAGCATCGTAGTGTCGCTTGTGATCATACATTTTCTCAAGCTTGTGTTATATTGTGATATATGTACATGAATCCTCCAGGCCTACAAGATGACCTCCCTGAAGAATTTAAGTTCACCAAGATCCAGTTTCTGCCTCCCAACACGACTCCGTTACTTCAGCTTATGGACCAGCAATTTATTTCTAACTTTAAGAAGCTCTACACTAAAGCACTCTTCGAGCATTGTTTTCAGGTGACTGAAGGGACCAACCTCACTCTCAAAGAGTTTTGGGAAAAATCACTTCCACATCGCTGTCTGCCTCAAGATGATCGACAAGGCGGGGGGGGGGGGGGGGGGGGGGGGTTTACCAAGAGAACCCTAACTTCTGCTTGGAAGAAGCTTTAGCTGAAGTGCGTTGTCGATTTGTGACTTTGAGGGGTTTGAGACAGTACCTGTGGAACCTGTAGTCAACGAGATTGTGTCTTTGGCCAATATAATGGGATTGTAGGTGGATAACAGTATATCGAAGAGCTTGTGGAAGAGCACAGCCAAGAGCTGACCACCGAAGAGCTTATGGAGTTGCATTGTGTTTCACAGCAAGAAGTTCTGGAGGAAAGTTTGTCAGAGGAGGAGGAGGTAACAGAAAAGCAACAATTTTCTGGCGAAATAAGAGAAATGCTGAAAGCATGGGAAACTGTAGCATCTTACATTGAGAAACGTCACCCTAATAAGGAAGTGGCTATGCGTGCTGCACATTTATTTAATGATAATGCTGTGTCGCATTTTCGCAAAGTTTTGAAGCGTCGGCAAAAACAAATGTCTCTGGAAATCTTTCTAGTAAACAAATAATTAGCTATGTATCATAATTATTTCGACTTTTTTTTTCTTTCTGCGAATCGAATTCGCATTCCAGGTGGGTTCATTCAGCGTTTGAAGAAAAAAAGAAGACGATTCACTCTCCTTAACAATATGTATATAATTTTCTTTAAATAAACATTTTACATAATATTTTGAAAGTATTTTTTGTTTCGACATGGAACGCATCATCGTATTTTATTTTTATTTATATAAGAAAAATTGTTTCGCTTAACGAGTATGATTCTGGAACGAATTATGCTCGTTAAGCGAGGTTCCACTGTGTGTGTATGTATGTGTGTGTATATATATATAATGTATATCTATGTAATCTTTCTTCGTTACTCCTACCCCCACCCCCTTCCCGAGACTTATAGAATACAAAAGTAGTATAAGCCGCTAATTATCGACTATATTAACGGATCGAGGATACGGATCGAGGATCTAGCTGGGTATCTGACCGAGGATTGAACGCGAAATGAGGATGACCTGTGACTGGATTTAGGCTGGGAATTTGGACGTTGTTGATGCGGATGGGAGTTGTCGATGGGGGCGTGACTTTGGGGAAAAAACAAATCGGTACAGGGGTTAGGGGCCCATAACCGTCAAACACCAAACCAATCTGATGTCGCTTCTGATTTTCGGAACTGTTTCCCCAATCCTCGATCTAGATCCTCGATCCGTTAATACGGTCAATAATTAGTGGCTATAACTACATACAAAGCATACAGTTTCAACTGTATTTCCTTTAGCATTATTATAACTTACATTCTAAGAATTAGTATTAATCAGTTTTATATGGACGATTCTTTTCCATTTTCAAAGTGTCTGTAATTAGTTTTAAATTGTTTCAGAGACCAACCTATTAACAAGACTAATGAATGAAATATGTAAAGTAAAAAGCGTAAACTGGGTAATACTGTTAAAAGAAAGTTTCTCAGTATTAACAGCTTCCCAAAGCTACCCTGTACAAAACACAACAACCCATTTGTCTACGCATTATTCACTTATACGACCAAGTGCCGATGTAACATAGGGAGCTACCCTCATTTCGCCATGTTGTGGCTGCAAACGTCACCAAGGGCGCCATTTGGTTTTACTCACCTCGCCTCGTACAAACCAAAAACGCACAAGACGTTTTAGGAGGCCATCAGGGAAACATACAATCGAATCAGCTTAAGTATCGATCAAGACATCTGGAAAAATATGATCAAACCTGTGGGACGAGGGGGCGCCGAGAAACGATACTACTGAAAGTTATACGGGAGGGCTTTAAAAAAAGGAGCAGCTTTTTACAACACCAACATCAAACCATCAACTTTCAGCGGCCAGGCTATAGAAACGATTACAGGGTTGTATAAATCAAGTGTCGATCGTTGCTAGTCTAACAATTTGATTAGGGCTTGTGAAGAAACGCTGTGACTGCCAACGGGCAGCTCTGTGGGTGTCACAGTCTTGTTCGTAGATTATACAAGGCTAAAAGCAATACATGGATTACTAATCATCAATATCATCAATACACTTGGTACAAATAAACTAGACTACAAATAATAAGAACAACTCCACAGGGCAGCATGCACAGCAGGGGTCCACCGTTCATCAGTAGAAAGATCCCTAGTCGACGATTGTTTCTGCCCACTACTTCCTATACACCATCGGATGGTGGCCCGACCTGGGTCATGGCAACGATCTTCCCCTGCTGCGCTTTTTTTTTTTTTTTTTTGACTTGCAGACCGGTACAAGACGATTTTGTGATTTTGCAACAGGTTTTGTGATATTGTGTATTATATTTGTCGCTGCGGTAGCAAGTTAGCTAAATACCTTCACGACCAAAATAACAAGCTTACGGTTGGTTTATCGGTCAGGTATTGAACTTTGGCATTTGGCAAAGAAACACTGGTAGACATTCATCGGACACTTTAGCTTTATACGGATGAAAGTTCTTTTCCACTAGGTGCTCGGACCAGTCTACCGAAGCCCATCTCCAACGACGTTCCGTTCCGTCTAAAGACAGTTCGAAGCTCTTTCAGTAGCTTCTCCCAGCTGTTTTAGTCCCCATTCCTGTTCATTTCCTCTCAAGCCCAGGTGCTGTAGTACATTGTATGTGGAAGTGGAGATGAGTCCTCTTGTGCCTACCTCGATGGCGAAGATTTTAACTGTGTACACTTTGTACACATTTTACCGAACGCTGTTCAAGGCTGACAGCATGTTGATCGGGGTAGATTAAAACGCACACATAAATTTTTCAACTGGAACTGGATTTGGCATTTAAACTCCAGGATTGCAGTCTGTAGGATTAACAACTCAAGGATAAGAATAAAACACGTACACATATTGGAAACCCAATTCACCCGTGCAACAGTTATACGGGGGCACCAAAAGATGGTTAGGAATTAACCTGTACGCCAATGCGGATAAGTCTGTATTACTTTGTGCCGCCGAGATTCCCTATATGTTTACTCAGAGTGTTGAGTTGAGTTAAGGATTTACATCACAGCACTCGGGGCATTCCCATACGCGCTCTGTCCCCATCCTCTGCAGCCAGCGCAGAGTTCCAATACTAATGGTCTCAGTCGTAGTTTGGTTGTATCTTTGTCTTGCCTTTCCTCTGAGCGTAGTGCGCCGGCCGAATCCTCTGGTCACACGCAGGTGCATCATTCTTTACAGCCCATAATAATCATGTTTCTCTTCTGACTTCGTTACTTGTTCCTAAAGGGCTCTGACCACATCTGCTTTGTCATGCACAAATTCACCACCCAGGGGTGCAGATCCAGCCAATCTGTCTGCCTGTTCATTCCTCACCACGCCGGTATAACGTGGAGAAAAGATCCAAAGTATGTTTACTACCCGTGACCTTGCAAGTGAAGCTTGCCCCTCTGCTCGAAGCAATGCTGTCTTTGCCTTTACGGTACGTACATTAATAACGTATTGTAACGCACGAGTGGGTATGTGTTGTCACAATGTATTGTAACGCACGAGTGGGTATTTATTGTAACAACGCATTGACACGTACATGTGGGCATGTACTGTAATAACGCTTTGTAAGGTATAAGTGGGTTCGTATTGTATCAGTGATAGCAGACAAACAAACAAAACTACAGGTATCAAGCGGCAGGATCAGGTACATACTGTAACAACAACGCGGAACTGCAGGGGGAACCAAAAAATTAGAATTCACAACTAGTAAAATTAGGTACATACTGAAGCCAAAATATTGATCTGTGAGAGTAAATAAACATTGAAAGTGCCGGGTGCGATCTCAGCTGCTAAATAAAGGTTCCTACATAAAGGACCCTTTTCCACGCCTTCAGGTGTATTGGGTATACAGGGCTAGACCTATATTCTACAGACCAATCGGCACTCTGTTGGTGATGTAGTCAACATTACATCAGCCGCCTTTTCCTTCCTGTGACTTTACCTGGTACCCATTTAAAGCTGGGTCGACCTAGAAGCCAAGGTCACTTCTTGAAAAAAATGTTCGGCGTTGCCAGGACCTTAGCACATGAAGTTCGTACATATAATGAGAAACAGAACGAGTAAATGACTAAGTGAGTGAGTCATAGATAGATAGAGAGAGATATGACTATTTTTATGAATAACTGTTTTGACGGGGGAATAGCCCAGAATCGGCGTAATGGAAGCAAGGTGGTGTTTTATCTCCTGCTATCCGGGACAGGCGTGCTGCAGCCATCAAACCATTCGGCAGACAGCACAAACCTATAAACCCAGTGCAGCCTGACAAAAGAATTATCATTATAAATATCTTCACTACGGTGAAACTGGCAGGCTGTAAAACAAATACAGCAGATCTTTGTGGCGATTTGGTTTTAAGACGTTGAGACGTGCTCTGAAGATCTTGGCTTTATTTCAGGGACTTTTTCCCTGTGCATTCTGGGTTCCGGATGGAAAAGGGGGTTGGAGAGGAGGCAGACCATCCGCTCCCCTGTAACAAGCATGTGGTAAAATTTGGCTCTTCTTCTTCTTCTTTTTTCGACGAAGAGGAGGAGGAGAAGAAGAATGATATATGATAATAATTTGAAACCCACTTTTCCGCCCCCTGCTGCTAACTTAAAGTAGACGCCTTAAGGTGTACTGAAGGCTAGACTGGTCGGCACAAAGTGGATTATTTAGAAAAACATCACAGCGAACGCCTTTACTTCCCATGACTTTACCTGGTACCCATTAAAATCTGGGTCGACCTAGGGGCCAAGTTAAAAGTTAGTTGCACATCCCTTACAGGGACGTTGCAGAACCAACCCGAGCATGTTTTGGCTGTTGTGGTTTTTCTAGGTCAATTTTACCTTTTGTAGTTTGCCACTGCCTTTCGATACCACTGTCTAAACCAAAACAAGATGTTTTGCTTCCAAATCGTCCGCAGCTGAGATCGCACCCGGGGCTCGGTATTATGAAGCGCATTCGCAACGTTCAAGTCGCAGACGCCAGACTTCGCAAAGGCTAATTCACAGACGCCAGACCTCGCAACCACTAAGTCACAGACGCCAGTCTTCGCAAAGCCTAAGTCACAGACGCCGGACCTCGTAACGGCTAAGTCACAGACTCCGGACCTCGCAACACCTAAGTCACAGACGCCAGACGTCGCAACACCTAAGTCACAGACGCCGGACCTCGCAACGGCTAAGTCACAGATGCCGGACCTCACAACATATGTCATAGAAGCTGGACCTTGCAACGGCTAAGTCACATATGCCGGACCTCGCAACACCAAAGTCACAGACGCCGGACCTCGCAACGGTTAAGTCACAGAGGGAGACGAGCCAATTTTTTTTTACTGGCTCCACCTCCTAACTTACACTATTTATTTATAGCTCTGAAAGTGATGCGCTGTTATTTTGGTTTACCATAATAGTTATTTCCCTCCCACCTTTCCTCCTATACAAGCACTCTCTTTCTCCTCCTCACTCCCTCCTCTCTGCCTATGCACTGCCAAAACCTGGGACTAGAAATATCCACATGCAGGAGTGTTTCGACATTCAGGATAAGCATTACATCCGCTTTATTAAGTGGGAATTTTCATTTGAAGTATTTTCATGCCAAATTTAGTGTATCAGTCATCTTCATTCACAAGAAAAGTGACGGGAAATATTCCTAGGAATTGGCCACATTTTATTATCACTCCGTTTCTAATAAGGATAGTTGCGTATCCTTTACAGGACGTTGCAGAACCAACCTCAGCAGCCCCTGGCTTGTGGTTTCTCTAGGCAAATTTACGTCCAGTACTTTGTCATTGCCCCTGGACGGTCGGCTTTCTTGATACCACTGTCGAAGCCAACGCAAGGCGCATGGCCCGCAGCTGATATCCAACCGGCACCCCGGCATTACGAAGCGTTCGGATGGACTTAGCCACAGAGCCGACTTCCGTTTCTAATACGGATGCGTAATTACCCAGCTGCCCCTGGACCTTGATGTGACCAGTAGGGATGGAATAAATTAACCACACTGATATGTAGGTGCGACGCGCGCATGTGTGAGTGTGGACACACAGTGAAAGACAATCAGGTAGACACAAACAAGGCAGGCAGACAGGTAAAGATAGGCAGGCAGGCAGACAGGTGAAGATAGCCGGCGAGCCAGGCGACCCGGTTGCCGATGGAAAGACAGACATTTGGAGTGCTTCTTTTATGTATATATGTTTACTTGAGAGTACACTAAGAGTGTGAACAGCACATCAGCACAGACGCATACTGCTGTGTTTAGACCTGTCGCGTGGAGGGCGCTTAACGGTTGTAATCAGACCTGTCGCGAGGAGTGCACTTAACGGTTGCAATCAGACCTGTCGCGAGGTGTGCACGTAACGGCTGTAATAAAACCTGTCGCGAGGTGTGCACGTGATGGCTGTAATCAGACCTGTCGAGAGGCGTGCACGTAACGGCTATCATTAGACCTGTCGTGAGGCGTGCACATAACGGCTATTATTAGACCTGTCGAGAGGCGTGCATATAACGGCTATTATTAGACCTGTCGTGAGGCGTGCATGCAACGGCTGTAATCAGATCTGTCGCTAGGCGTGCCCGTAACGGCTGTAATCACACCTGTCGCGAGGTGTGCTCGTGACGGCTTCAATCAGACCTGTCGTGAGGCGTGCATGCAACGGCTGTAATCAGATCTGTCGCTAGGCGTGCCCGTAACGGCTGTAATCACACCTGTCGCGAGGTGTGCTCATGACGGCTTTAATCAGACTTGTCGCGAGGCGTGCACGTAACGGCTGTAATCAGAGCTGTCGCGAGGCGTGCACGTAACGTACCCATTTTAGGCTGGGTCGACCTGCGACACCAAATACCACGATGCAAATCCAGTCAACAGTGGGTTTCGATCGCGATGCGATAGACGGACTAGCAACTTCTAAGCCACAGACGCCGCTTTAAGAATGTAAATTTAAACACTAAAAGAACACTGTTCAACACATTATTCTTATCAACGATATGCTATCTGTGTCAAACAAGGACATTGTCTTCAGAAGACAGAAGGAAAATAGTCACAACAGAAATGAAATGTTTACATACTATACAAGGTGTAACGAGAAAAGATCGACTTAGGAACGATGATATCAGCAGGAGAGTTGGCACAGAACAATAGTGAACTTTACAGCTATACAGCAGAGAGAATGTTTTGGCCATGTAACAAGACAGACATGAGACAGGGCCCACAGAGAACAATGTTGAACATACACAGCTTTAACAGAGCCAGTTGTATACCACGCAAAACATGGACCGCACAAATATCAGAGACGCTCAAAAGTACTACATACGAAACGAACAGAAGGGCCCGTTCCAGAGATCTCTTCTTGCCCTGGCGCCGTAAGGCATTCAAGGAGCAGAGAAAAACAGAAGAAGAAGAAGACTATCATTATCATCATAAACCACTGTTGCCGTTAAGCTTCTTGGGAAGGAGTAGTTTGCGATCCACTGCACGCTGGCTGATGTCATGCGTAAAGGCGTAGATATCTTTTATGTTGTCGATCCACTATTTTCGCGGCCATCCTCTTATTCTTGCTGCTGATCTACTCAGATGTTGTATTTGTGATGGTATTTGATCTTGCTGTATTCTAACGAGATGGCCAAACCAGCTGATCTGCTGTTTCTGGATGAATCTAGTACAAGGTGTCGTTCCCACAATCTGTCTGATAGTGTCATTATTCACTCGCTCTCAGATGGTCATGTTGGCAGCTTTTCTCCGGCATCTCGTCTCGCAAATTGTGATTTTGCGTACATAGGCTTTAGAGAGCGTTAGTGATTGGCATTGGTAGCTCAATGTTGGAATGAATATGCTGTTGATAATCTGTCTCTCTCTTTACATTCATAGTTATTTTTGGATGTTTTCTGTTAACTGTTTACTATTGATACGTTACTCGGCTTACGCCTAAAACACAGCGGGGAAAAAACGCTCACTGCATGTTTACGGCCCTTCTGCAGAAACGAGGTTATTTTTGAAAAGTCTGGCACCCATCGAGTTTGAACCCATGACCGTCGGGTCCACAGGCGAGCGTCTAGCCGCTACACCACGGCAGATCCCTTTCACTGACAAACGAACGGAGTAATTATAGTATCACCCTTTTGTGATGAATGTGGAACCCCGACTTATAGCCTGACAGAAACTCAAAAAGGCGTTCTAAAGATCTTGAGTAAAAAAAAAGTGTTGACTAACTAATACAGAATAATAACTACATGACAGAAACATATTCAGCCTATTATGAAAGTGTTTTCCCAAAATGATCAAGTCAAAACACTGTTGTTAACTATGTGTATACTATTACACAGTTATTTACCTGGATTACTGTTGTTGTGAGTCGTGTTACTAAAATATTGACGACAACTATAATGATAACACGGTGACAGTTAAACCATACATTATGGATGGGCGTGTTGTGAAACATGACAACAAAGGAGTAGGAAAGTGTTTCCCAAACTTGTCTTAGTTGCGGCTCCTTTTTTCAATTTAACTTTTTCCACGGCACTCTAACCTCAGCAAAAGTATTGACTATTCGTGTCTTGGTTAAATCAATTATGAAGCTTTTACAATATTTCTCAGCGCCCCTGTTAAGAGGTCGCAGCTCCGCGGGGCGGTGCGGCGCACAGTTTTAGAATCACTGGAGTACACATTTATCAGGCAGAAACTGGCGTTAGATCACAGGGTCCTAAGTTGGGCTATTTGGGCAACACATGTATACCACAAACGATGCGTTCAAACAGCTAATAGTGTGTGGCGTCGCAAGTCGAGAAATCGTGACAACAAATACATACGACACGTTCAAACTGTCGTTAACACCAAGCGTCGTAAGTCGAATATATCTTTTTAAAAGGCATGAGTGCACAAAGACGTATGCAGTGTGTCAAAATATCGACCATTCGGCCTGTTTATGACATGTGTGCAATCCTAAATCAGCCGAAATCAATGGCAAGCTAATGCTTAAGAGACGTGTGGTCCGGCGAAGCCAGTGCAGGCAATCATAGCAATAGGAGCTAAACTGATAGTTACCGACAATTAGACCTTGTTCCGCGATGCTATGAATAAATTATGAATTAATCAAGTAAAAGAAAGTGTATTGATCCGCACTCATAGAAAGAAGTAGAAAGATAGAAGACCACACTAGACAACATAAAAATCGAAAGCTATAGTTACCGTGCCGGGATTGAACCTGTCACCTCCAGACGGCGTATGCACCTCGACATGAATCAAGTGCACTAAAAACATTGTCAACTAGGCACCCCCCCCACCCCCAAAAAGGTGTCTTATTGGCCATGTCTATCGTGCAGCTTGAAATCCACAACTATGGAATACGGACGGAATTCATTTGAAACCATTGAAATGGCACCATAGGTTACAGAAATTTATATTAACGAAGCATATGTCGAATACCAAACACAGCAACAATTTACGAACACAGTAGACCTTAATGCTTTGTCTAGAATACACAAACATTTAAGAAAGGTATTTAATTGGTAAGTTCCGGTGTGTATACGTCATTCCTATAAATAAACATAATATTTAACGGCCTCAAAGGTTCCCCCTCTGTTGGTGGATCATCGGAATCTTTTAGCGTCATTTAAGGTGTACAATAAAAAAAAATGATGATAAGAAGACATAAAGACAATTTAGAAATTAAATTTAAAAACAACACCCTGAGACAAACAGAGGAATTTAAGTATTTGGGAGCAATTTTTACATCCGAAGGAAAACTGGACAAAGAAATTAGCTCCAGATGTGCTAAAGCTAATCAAGTAATGGGTTAACTATCTCCCCTATTGACACGCAAGCAGATACCTCGGTGTACTAAAGTAAATCTTATCAGAACTATTTTTTGGACAACACTATGCTATCAATGCCAAACGTGGACACTTACATCCTCCAATGAACGTAAAGTTGTGACAGCAGAGATGAAATGCCTTAGAAGAGCTGCAGGAGTCTCAGTGAAAGACAGAATACGAAATCATGAAATCAGACGAATGCTAGGAATAAAGCAAGTCTTACAGGTCATCAAAGAACAACAAATGAAGAACAACAAATGAAGTGGTTTGGACACCTAACAAGAATGCCCTAGTACTATCCGCCACCGCGAGCCACACTAAAACGTTACAACGGGTATAGAGCGAGTGGAAGACCTCGGAAAATACGGAGTGATGGTATTAAGAACAGCCTTACAGAAATGAACATCAGTCTTAATAGTGCTCTTGACAGAGCTCATCAATGAACATTACATCTCCCCCCGACACTTCGATGAGGCAAAAGATGGAAGAGGAGAAGAAGAATAAAAAATGTAGCCAACGTCTATTATCTAAAAGTCTTTCTAGGCGTGAGTACGATTCTTTTGAGTCTTATCCCGTCTCTCTATTCTGCTAGTACACTGAGAGCGTCGCACAAAGCACCAAGCACTAACGACGACCCCTAAGGTATCAGATTGCATACCTCTGCTCTCGAGAACTATATAGTGAAGTCAGATGCAGCTCCCATAACTTTCACAACACTAAGCAATATGTGTAACCGCTAGGCCACGAAGACCATAATACTGAAGCTTTTTTTTTTTTCTGCATCAAACCACAATTTTCCTTAAGAAATAAAATAGGGGCTTTAGTGCTGAAATCATATAGAAAGATTCCCAAAATACCACGGATAAAGAACAGAAAAATGTTGACATTTTAACAGATGTGAACATCAAGGAAGCGTGGCTTAAAAAAAAAAAACAGCATCCTATCTCGGAAGCTCAAATATTTTGGTCATATCATGCACCATGGCGGATTTAAAAAAATAAAAGCAGAAGGTATGGTACCAGGAAAGAGAGGCAGCGACCGACAAACACGAAGATGGCCATGATATAAATGTCTCCTTTAATATGACAGAAAGTGTTAGTTAAACAGACATCTGGAGACAAAACAGTTGTTAAAAAAAAACTTTAATGGCTCTTTTTCGTCAGGGTTGAATCTGGCATTAGAAACCATACTTGACACTCGATGTAAAGGACACTCATAAAAAATATATTAAGCCATATAGGCCCAATACCCAAGAAGGCGTGGGGTGGGGGAGGGAGTCCTTTATTTACTTAGTTTACTGAAAATCCCAGGTGTGATGTGGTCAACTTCACACTCACCGCCTTTACTCTCCAGGAAACCTGGTACCTATTTCAGGCTGAATCGATTTAGGAGTCAATGTTTTTTCTTTCGTTGTTAACCCAAATCCGCTATGCGCATATTCGAACTCAAGACCGTCGATCTGGCAAGTGAGCTGCTAGCCACCATGTTACCGCGGCTCCCCTGAAAGAAGAAGAAAAACAACGCATGTATTTACGAAAGTGACCGGACGCGAAATGCCAATTCTGAACGATAGCCCGCTCTGATTACTTCTGACGAATCAATCACGCATTATTACTTCCCAACTAGCCGGATTGATTCCATCTATTTGACTCCAACGAAATTTCCTGTCTACAGAAAGCACAGTTTACACTCCCAGACGGGCGAGTCTAACACAAAAGATGAAACTCTATTCCTCCTGCAAAGGCTGACATGCGCGCTACAACGCTCTCGAGAAATCGATGTCTGTACTTCAAGAAATCGATTTTCTCCTTTAGGTTAATAGGCACTTTTAATGGGGGAATATTTCTAGTATTGTCATTACTGACCTGCGACGTATCGTCTGCAGATGACATGACAAATTCTTGACTAGACTGTGTTTAAAGTCATGTTTATAGATGTATGTGTGAGTGCGTACGCGCGCACTTTAAAACATAATCCTCCCCCTGGGAGCTGGGATATATACATAGGCAAGCAGCGCTGTGAAGCCGTTCACCATTATCATTATGTGCCTTGCCGATATGCACAGGCTGTCATGTTCTGCCATCTAACGCAATCACCATAAACCACGGATCAGGTCAACGTTCTTGCCTTGCCCCCTGCGATATGACCAGCCATTCTGGGTATTTTATTTATCTTTTAGCTCTTCAGTACTCTTTTACCACGAAACTTGACATTCGTCACCAAGTTTTCGAATCTAGTCCTTCTCAAAACATACAGAAAACACCCCATTGCAAACATCTTATTTCTTCAAGAAGTTTACTGTAGATGTTAAATGCGTCCTAATAACAACTGTAATATGCTTCAGTTTTGTTATTACAATCGACGTAACAGCACACTAGGCATTTCCGTGATTGTTTCCCTAAGGAGTGATTATAATGTCGACTAACTTAGGATCGAAGACGACGTGCTTTACGAGGCTTCACTCCGAGTTCATGCAATCGTGATAGAGATTCGTTATTATCTGCCATTCTAGTCCGCATAGCGTTCGTTGGTGACATCTGCCCTGTCCCATGCTCCTTACCACTAAATATCTCAATTATGATTGCAATTAGAAACTATAAATGTATGATTGCCAATGGTGCAGGAAAGGAGCAGTCACTGGGGCTCTGTATTAATATCCTACCCCAGCTGAAGTCACAGAACAGTCCAACATTTTAGAGGGTGGTAAGACTGGGTTTTCCCGCTTTCTGATGCTTTTAACGACCCCGAAACATTTAGAACTGGCCCTAACCCCAACCCACCTACGTCCCACGAGAGAATGCAGCCTAGGTTCTACGAAGGCATGCAGCTAGGTCCTACGACTGCATGCAGCCTATCTACCACCCCCTGAAATATTAGACTGTCCAGTGACCTGTGGATTTCCCCTGTTTGAGGTACTATATTAATAAAGCACCGTCACGGGAGGGGGGGGGGGGGGGGTCCGTTTGCAGTGACCTACTGTGTAATACTGCCTTTATTTTACCACTTTTGCGGCGGTTAACATTATTAATATATATTTTTCGTATTATAACTAAATAGGAGTCTGTAAGAGGTATCCAGTTTCTGTCGAATTGGATTTCCATGCTTTAGGATATCTGTTATTATTTTTTTTTTTTTTCTTTGCGTTCACCAGCTGCAAACTCAGGCGGAAAGTTCTGGTTGATTGTTCGTTCACTTCTGGACTCTGTCTTGTTTCAGAACTTCATTCAGTTCTGTATAAATATGTTTCAACAGACCTAGTTTATCTGTATTCAAATTTCCTGCTTCCTTGCCTCTCAAGCAGACACAACTCCGACTTCGAATGAAAAACTCATAATTAGTTTACTTTTATGGCATGATTTTTTAGGTGGGTGTGGCGGGGGTGGGCTGGTTTATTTTGGAACCCACACAGAAAATTTATGTAATTGAAACTATCCATTATTGTTTTGGGGCTGAGTGGTCTCGATGTATGGTGTCCGCCTCGAGTGCTGGAGGTCCCGGGTTCAAGCCCTGGTAAAGGTTCGGATTTTTTCACGTCGACTTCTGAATGAATTTCTACCCCACCAGGACATCACACAAGCGATAAACACCCGATGACACAAAGTGCCACCATGTGGGTGAGGATCACCGTGGAGAGGTCCCAGAAACCGCGTTCAGACAATTGGCCATATTTATGGTCTGCCTATATTGCGGCCCCTGACAAAAGCCAGAGTGGGGCTTCAAATAACAAAAAATTACGTCCTGAAAAGGACGTAAGGTACGTCGACTTCTAGTAATTTCCCCTGGTCTCTGTGTAGTAAGATGTGTATTATTGCGCACATAAAAAATACCTTGGCAGCTGGAAATCGATTTTTTTTTTAAAGTAGCATAACGGCGCTTCCTGGCCAAAATTTATAGTTTAAAAAAGTATTTCAGGCCCTCGCCGGTGCAACGGAGTTCGTACGATGAGCTGAGATTCTTCAGATTTAGGCTTGAGTTAGAAGTAGAACGGAGCACTTATGGGTTGCACCCGTGTTCTGTGATGTTGATTCGTTGAATAAACAAACAACAAACATTTGTATTTTGACTCAGCGCCAGCGTTATCTTTATGTAAATAGCCGCTTATCTCACAGACAATAATATAATGCTTGGCTTGCAGACTTACTGTCAAACAGATAGTGAGAGTTTCTAAAGGCATCGGTTTGAGGAAAAGAGACAAAGAGGCAGATTAAGGAAATCCTGGATACAGAATCTGGCTTACTGAACAAGCGACTTACAAAACATCAAGTCCACTGTATCAGACTAGCAGAGTTAGTCTCAGCAACAACTGGTGACGCATCGACACCTAGCGTCATTGGACAATAATGATAATCGTCCTATTCTTCGCGTTCACTGGCTGTTAACTCCGGCGGAATGTTCTGATCGTTCACCCACCTCTGGAATTTAGACCTGTTCCAGAACCTGAGTGCTGCATGCACATCCGTTTTAGATCTGACTTATATGTTTGCAGACTGTTCGTTACTTGCCCCTAAAGCAGATGCACTCCGACTTGGAATAAAATCCCCAATTAGTCGACTGTTACGACATGCTTGTTAGGGACGCAGCGGGTCTGCTCTTGTTCCCCCCCCCCCCCCCCCCACAATGGGCCCCGGAAGACACACGAAGAAAGGATGATAATGTGTTAAAACTATCTAGGTCGGGCGCGCCTCCACGAAGAAAACATGCGCTCAGGAGTAAATTTGATTTCCCCCCCCCCCCCCCCCCCCACCAAACTCATATGGGAAGATACAACTCCAGCAACTGAAAACAGTATTTTTTAACATGCATTTCTCGTCTGGCAACATACGGGTGTTAGTCAGGAGCCAGTTCGCGATAACTAACAAAACAAACCAAGGCTTGTAAACTCAAATATTACACAACAATCCTTGACATTCTATGATTTCAATCTAAGAAAAGCCAGGAATTTGAGCAGAAAAAAACAGACTCAAAAACAGCTTGATAATGAAAGTCACCGACTTCTGTCGTATTATTCGCTTCATAACAACCACAACAAACCCGTGACTGGACTGGTCATTATTTAATTTCCAAAGAGAAATCTGGCACTCATTTTTCTATGACTACATAGCTCTCACAGCTCAACTCTCGGTACTCCTGTCAAATCCGGACGAAGACTAAAAAGCCTTGAACGACTTAGTCAGAGTTCTCTCCCTTGGCCGCACTGCGAACAGTAATCGGAAAAGCCAACGAAACAGAGAAGACAGTCACGTCGACATCAGGGCTGCCAATGCTTGGCTGTTTCCCCCAGATCTGGGTTTTTTTTTCGACGCTGCAGGACAATTCTGGGTTTTTTTGCGTGTTGTGTTTGTTGGTTTTTGCCGATTTGTATGCTTTAATGATCGATAAATTTGCGTGGTTAGGGGTAGGGGTTAGGGCTAGGGAGTAGGATTAGGATTAGCGGTAGGGTTAAGTTTAGCGTTAGATTTGACAATTTTGACGCCGGAGATCCCTATAATCGCGCACAGTCCCATACACACACAAACAATCGAGGGCCTCTGGATGCTGGTCAAACGCACATTTCGCCAACGATTGGGGGCACCAGCCGCACGCTATTGGCGTCATATTTGGCAGAGTTTCAGTGGCGCCACTCCCACAAACATCAGATTTTCGGCCAGTATTTCGAAATCCTACGTCAAAATTTTCACATCTAACCCTAACCCTACCCCTAACCCTACCCCTAACTCTAAACCCTAACCCTACCCCTAACTCTAACCCTACCCCTAACTCAAACCCAAACACTACGCATCCCTACACGCAACCGTATGATGACTACGCATCCCTTCACAATGCCTCACGCAACCGTACGCACCCCTGCACGCAACCGTATGATGACTACGCATCCCTTCACGATGCCTCACGCAACCGTACGCAGCCCTACACGCAACCGTATGATGATAGGTAAGTGTGTCGTTTGTTTCGTTGGCTTTTCCAATCACTGTTTGCAGTGCGGCCAAGGGAGAGAACTCTGACTAAGTCGTCCAAGGCTTTTTATTCTTCGTCCGGATTTGACAGGAGAGCCCAACTCTCTCCTCAGTTGTCTTCCTCGGCTGTTCTCCTGCCAAGTATATACACGTGTGAGCTCTCAGTGAGTTTTCCGTGATACCTGAGACGCCCACACTTATTCACACGTTACATCTTGCCCCCTCATAACTTCGTATCCCCAGTCTTGCTCAGTCCGAACTTGGTATGAAAATTTACCCAGGCCGGTTGACATCTCTGGAATCCAGTGGTCAACTCCTGTCCTAAGTGAACACATAATCAAAATATGGATCAGGCCGTGCTGACACCTCTTGGATCCTACGGTCAACAAGCCTGTACTAGATTCGAACATAAACAATGTTGATAGACCCGAATTGACAAGCAACAATGTGATACATCTTCATACTACCACATCTGCATGAAACATCCCAATATGCGCGCAGTGTCCGGCCGCGCACACATACACACAATGGCACGCGAAATAGTGCACAGCAATTGTATAAAACGAACGATAAAAATCCCATCAGCCCATCTCTGTCACGATGTGCAACGCTAAATCCCTACCGTAAACAAAACTAATAACCCAACGAGTTATAACCGACTTGATAACAATAAATGTAAATAACTAATATAATAAATCTGTGAGTTGTTACTGAATATATCTTCGTTTGATGTTTGAACAACGGATCAACATCATGGCACACGGGTAGTAGCCCATAAGTGCTCCGTTCTTCTTCTAACTCGTTTATAAAGAAGCTCAGCACAGTACACAGGCTCTGTAGCACCGGCGAGGACCTTGAAATACTTTTGGTGGACTTTTAACTCCAAATTTTGCCCGGGCAGTGCCGTTAAGCTACTCTTTTCGATTTCCACCCCCCCCCCCAAGCAACAAGGCAAGAACACAACAAGGACAGAACAAACAGTGCAGATCCCAGTGAAGTTGTAAGTCGGGAACCCGAAACGATCACAACAGCTAGGTGTCATCCATATTCCTTTGCAGGGAAGGACGAAGACCGTAAACTGAAGCACACTGCACATATAACGTCACAATAAATACAGCTTTATGACTGCCTATAAATGTATTATTGGGAACTTAATCTTGCAGGTTTTTCTCTTATTTTTGGGACGGCTATAAATGTTTACAAATAAATTGTAGCTCGCTTTTCCTATTATTATTATTATTATTATTATTATTTAATCTGACCAATTAGTCCAGTTATTTAGCTTCGGAGATAGCTGTGTTATAGCGGCTGGACGCTCGCCTGCGGATCGGAAAGTCGTGGGTTCGGGTCCTGGCGGAACCTGGCTTTCTTCAAAAATTGACGTTGGCTCCCAGGTCGACCCAGTCTTGAGTAGGTACCAGGTGCAGTCCTGGAAAGTAAAGGCGGTCGGCTTGATGTTGACCACATCACCCACCAAGTGCCGACTGACCTATAAAATATAAGTCTAGCCCTATATGCCCAATACGGCTGAAGGCGTTGAAAGGAATCCTTTACTTATCTAGCTTCATCTTCTTTCTCGTCGTCTTCTTCGTCGTCTTTTTCTTTGTTCTTCTTCTCCTCTTCCTTTCCCTCCTGTGTTCGCCATATTCAATCCAAAACATTAACATGTGTGCACATAAACAACACAATTACAAAAATATGAAAGCTTATAATATAAATTATGATTATAAATGTGAACACCATAACGGGAAAAAAAATCACACGAATGTGAATTAAAAGCACAAAGGAGTCAATCAACGAAAAGCTGACAAACAATGTAAATGCTTTAGTCTGATCCGTCCCCTTGCGGGATGCAATTTTTGGTCCTGGTTTTTCCCTGGGACCCTGAATATAGCTACCACAAATGTGGCCATAACGACTGAAAGGGGTTTCCGGGACCTCTCCGTGGGCGATCCTCACCCGTTTGGTGGCACTTTGTGTCACCAGGTGTTTATCGCTTGTGTGATGTCCTGGTGGGGTACAACAAGCAAGCAAGCAAGTGTAGATGCTTTCTTTCCTCCTTTCTGCTGTCCGTGTAACGCCACTCAGTGGCAGGTTCAAACACATACGCCCTTTCAGTTCTAGCTAGTAAGCATATTCTAAGTTGACTAACTGGGAGTCTCCATCGAAGTCGGAGTGCGTCTGTTTGAGAGGCAATGAACCACCAGTCTGCATATAAAAAGTCAGATCTGTAAAATGGATGTGCACGCAACATTACAGTTCTGGAACAGTACTGAGGTCCAGAAGTGGACGAACAAACAGAACTTTCTGCTGGAGTTTACAGGCGGTAAACGCGAAGAAGAACTAATTAATTAGGAACATTCCCGTGTTGGTTTTGGGGCCCTGTTATAGGGAAAACAAGAATAGACTTACTGCCTATCCAAAAGCATGTCGTAAGAGTCGACTAATTGGGAGCTTCCTTTAAAGTCGGAGTGAATCTGCCTGAGAGGCAAGGGACAAATAGTCTGCACATAAATGAGTCAGATCTGTCAAACGAATGCACACTCATCAATCAGGTTCAGAAGTGGACGAACAACCAGAACTTTCCACCAGAGTTTACAGCTGGTGAACGCAAAAGAAGAAAAAAGAAGAATTTGGAACACTATTAAAAGTATCGTATATGTATGCAGATTGTTGGTTCCTTGCCTCTCAGGCTGATGCACTCCGACTTCGAAGTAAATATCCTTAAATAGTCCCACTTGTACAATATATTTTTCAAGAGGACAATAGGTCTATTCTCCCCTTCCCCCAGTGGGGCCCAGAACCCACACGGGGAACGACTACACATGGAAACAACTGTTGATATCTGTTCTATCATGTTAACAATTTAATGAACAAGTTACTTAACATTATGAGATAAATTAATACAACACAAAATCTTACTAGGAAACTCCACACACAAAAAAGTGAAAGGAACAGATGTGCAAAGATGCATTAAAAAATGTCGACAACAGTATTTATCAACAAACACATACAAAACAACAAAAGAAAGCCTAAACTACAAGGAATGGGGAACAACAAAATAACATTGTCAACATCTTTCACTTTAAGTTTATGATTATACATCATATGTCCTTGTAATGGAAGAACACAGTTGCTACACTATAAAGGACACAGTTGCTACACTATAAAGGACACAGTTGCTACACTATAAAGGACACAGTTGCTACACTATAAAGGACACACAGCTGCTACACTATAAAGGACACAGTTGCTACACTATAAAGGACACACAGCTGCTACACTATAAACGACACACAGCTGCTACACTATAAAGGACACACAGTTGATACACTTCAAAGGACACACTTGCTACACTATAAAGGACACACAGCTGCTACACTATAAAGGACACACCGCTGCTACACTATAAAGGACACACAGCTGCTACACTATAAAGGACACACAGTTGCTACACTATAAAGGACACACCGCTGCTACACTATAAAGGACACACAGTTGCTACACTATAAAGGACACACAGCTGCTACACTATAAAGAACCCTTGTATTACCAGTGACGCAACAGGCATATTATGCTAGACTCTATTTATAGAGATATATATATCTTCTTCTTTTCTCTACTCTTGGAATGATTCGCAGCCTCAGGGGGGAAAGAGATCTCTAGAACGGGTCCTTCTGTTCGCTTCGTATAAAGTACTTTTCAGCGTCTCTGATATTTCTGCGGTCCATATCTGCGTAGTCGGCAGATAATTAATCGTTTTATATATATTTTATATATATATATATATAAATATAACGATTAATTAACACTGGGATGTTTATTTGGTCATCATCATCATTTAGCAGGTTCTTTGCAGAACGTCGCTCTCATCAGTCTGCCTGAAAGATAGTCTCTCGCCAGTTCTCCCGCCTCAGTACTTTCATACTCAAGGAGTCACTTATATCCTGTGTCCATATTCGTGTCGGTCGGCCCCCTGCCTCTCCTTCCTGGTACCATGCCTTCAGCTATAATTTATTCCAATTCTTGATATGACCAAAATATTTCAGCTTCCGAGAAAGTATGCTGTTTATTAGCCAATCCTCCTTGGTGTTCAAATTTGTTAGGATGTCAATATTTCTCCTCTTCTTTGTCCAAGATATTCTGAGAATCTTTCTATAGCATTTCAGCTCCCAAGCCCCTATTCTCTTTTTTTAAGGACTGAGAGATAGTCCACTGATTTGGTCACCAGTGTTAATTAGTCTTAAAAAAAAGTGTCTAGCATGATATGTCCGATGCGTCACTGACATAACAAGGGTCCTATATAGTGCAGCAACTGTGTTATTCCATTACAAAAAATATGATGTATAATCCTACACTGAAAGTAAAAGATGGTGAAAATGTTTTACGCCCATAAATTGTATCTGGTACCACTTGTACGCTGGGTCGACCTGGGAGCTAACGTCAGTTTTGAAAGCGCGGGGTGTGGAAAGGGGGGGGGGGGGTTTGTTCCGCCTCGATGCGGATTCCAACGGTTGGAATCCAACCCCACACCTGCAAGCTTGTGTCTACCCACTACACCACCGAGGCTAGTTGCTACACTACAGAAAGTGTAACTGCTAAAAGAGTGTGCTTCAAAAAAGAAACTAACAACACAACAACAATGACCATTCAATTTGTGTATAAACCCATTTGCCATAGGATTACAGTCTACTCTGTAGCAGATTACTTATAATCACCCTACCCTGTCTGCACTTCGGGTTACTTTGTAACCGTCGGGGACCCTAATATAACATTACGGGTCTGCGGAGTTTCTGGGATTTTGTATCCGGGAGGTTTTCACTGGAATAGTGGCACTTTGCGTCACAGTGTGTTAATTACTCAGCGTATGGTCCTAGTGGGGGTTCAACTTCACTGACGCTGTGGCAGATTTATTGTATTCACAATATTAAACCAAGCTTTAAATTGGCGAAGACAAGTAAAGCATTTCCCAAACTAAGAGATGAGCTAAGACAAGTAAAGCATTTCCCAAACTAAGAGATGAGCTAAGACAAGTAAAGCATTTCCCAAACTAAGAGATGAGCTAAGACAAGTAAAGCATTTCCCAAACTAAGAGATGGGCGAAGACAAGTAAAGCATTTCCCAAACTAAGAGATGAGCTAAGACAAGTAAAGCATTTCCCAAACTAAGAGATGGGCGAAGACAAGTAAAGCATTTCACAAACTAAGAGATGAGCTAAGACAAGTAAAGCATTTCCCAAACTATGAGATGGGCGAAGACAAGTAAAGCATTTCCCAAACTAAGAGATGAGCTAAGACAAGTAAAGCATTTCCCAAACTAAGAGATGAGCTAAGACAAGTAAAGCATTTCCCAAACTAAGAGATGAGCTAAGACAAGTAAAGCATTTCCCAAACTAAGAGATGAGCTAAGACAAGTAAAGCATTTCCCAAACTAAGAGATGAGCTAAGACAAGTAAAGCATTTCCCAAACTAAGAGATGGGCGAAGCAAGTAAAGCATTTCCCAAACATGAGCTAAGACAAGTAAAGCATTTCCCAAACTAAGAGATGAGCTAAGACAAGTAAAGCATTTCCCAAACTAAGAGATGAGCTAAGACAAGTAAAGCATTTCCCAAACTAAGAGATGAGCTAAGACAAGTAAAGCATTTCCCAAACTAAGAGATGGGCGAAGACAAGTAAAGCATTTCCCAAACTAAGAGATGGGCGAAGACAAGTAAAGCATTTCCCAAACCAAGAGATGAGCTAAGTCAATTAAAAGGACTCTTTTCCGCGCCTTCATTCATTAGGCATAAAGAGATAGACAAGCGGTTCTCAACCTGCCAGTCGTGATCCCTTTTTTAAGTCTTCTCCTTCTTCTTCTTCTATCTACTTGGCGTTCAGTTTCGTATGATCACATCAGACCATTAGTTAGGTTGCCTCTATGAACTCGCATGTCAGCAGCAAGTCCTTCATGGTTCACCATACCTTTCTAGGTCGAACTACCCTTTCATAAGGGTCACCAAAGACCACAGGAAAACACATATGCATTAAAGTTATGAAGGAAAATAATTGTTTGGGGTAGCCACAACATAAAGGAACTGTATTAAAGGGTGGCGGCATTAGGAAGCTTGAGAGCCACTAGGATAGACCTACATTTTATAGATCAATCGGTGATCGGTGGTGGTGACATTTGCTACTAGCCCATATTGGTATAGACAAATCAGAACATGATAGGTGATGTGGTAAATATTATGGTGACCGCATTTACTTTGCATAACGCTTCCAGGTATCCATTTAAGACTTAGTGTAGTGACACTGGAAGTCCTGTCAAGTTATTTTCCCCCTTTTTCAAATTCCTGCCTCAATGGAATTTAAACACATGACTACTGAGTTGTGAGTTTAAAGAAAAAAAACACATCAGTGGCACTCGGGAACTCCAATAAGCGCTCCGTCCCCATCTTCAACAGCAAACACGAAGCTGCAAATTTGATGGGGCCAGTAACAGTCTGATTGTAAGTCTACTCTGTGTATTCAGCGTCGACCAGATTCCCTGCTCAATAATGACTACTGGGCCAAAGGGCCAGTTTGTTAGCTACTATACTAAATTCTTTTTCGTGTATTACGAGGCTCTGGTTAGTCTAACCATGTCTCCACAAACAGTATAGCAGACATTACCAGGCTCTGGTTGGTCTAACAATGTCTCCACAAACAGTATAGCAGACATTAACAGGCTCTGGTTGTCTAACAATGTTTCTGAAACAAGTATAACAGACACTACTAGGTCTGGTTGGTCTAAACATGTTTCTGAAACCACTATAACAGACATTACCAGGCTCTGGTTGGTCTAAAGATGTTCTTGAACCACAAAAACAGACACTACTAGGTCTGGTTGGTCTAACCATGTTTCTGAAACTACTATAACAGACATTATCAGGCTCTGGTTGGTCTAACAATGTCCTTGAGACTATTATAACAGACACTACTAAGCCTGGTTGATAGTACAGTGCCTCTGCAACTACTATAACATATATTATCAGGCTCTGGTTAGTTTAATAATTTCTCTGCATCTACTATGACAGATATTACCCCACACTGGTCTAACCACGTCTCTACCCATGTTTCTACAATCATTTAACAGACATTCTCTGACTCAAAATTTCTTCTAAATGTCTCTACAATCATTGTTAGAGACATTTTCAAGCACTGTCTGTCTATGTCTTTACGACCATAATAACAAACATTACCAGACTCACATTGGTCTAACTATGTCTCTACAATCATTTCTGTCTCATGACTCAATGTAACAGAAATTACCAGAACAGTTGTCTAACCATGTCTCTACAATCATTTAATAGATATTTTCAGATTCAGCATTTGTCTAAAATGTCTCTACACTTATTGTAACAGACATTACTACACAATGGTGTAACTATATCTCTATAATCACTGTTACAGATAATTTCCCGCTTTAGTTGGTTTAACTATATCTCTGTAATCACTATAATTTTGATATATATATATATATATATATATATATATATATATATATATGCAGTTAAAAATTTCTCTTTGAGAGAAAAAAAAAAGAAACTTCTTCTCCTGGTTTTCTGACAATGGTACAAGACTGACCCCATGGAAGAGACTGCAAAATCACAATGTAATATTCCCACAGACAACAGTGGTACAATGCAGCCAACCATCATTGTGAAGACAACATAAACTACTATACAATCACTATAACAGACAAGAAGGACCTAATTGGTCTAACCAAGGTGCTTCCCAAACTTTTCTTAGTCGCAGTGCCTTTTTTCAATTAAAATTTTTCCATGGCACCCTAACCTAAGTAAAAGTATGACTATTTATATGTAAGAGATTTTAAAAAAAAAAACTTGTGTATCTTTGAATATTTCGCAGCACCCCTATGAAGAGGTCGCGGCTCTCCGGGGCGCCACGACGTACAGTTTGGGAATCAATGGTCTAACCAGTCACCACCAACTCCACTCAAGACTTACAGATGACAACATGCTTGTCTTCAACAACAGCAAACAACATGTTATCAGTGAGGGAAAAAATCTTTCCTCACCTGGGGACTGAGCCTGAACAGATGGGCTGGTCAGCCGGTATACCATCCACTGGGGCACCACAGCTATATGAATTAAATAAGGAATGGGGGGGGGGGGGGGGGGAGGAGAGAACTACTTTCTGTCAATGGACATGCTGTTTACTTTTCTAAATAATTACCAAATATACATCACACCTACAGTAAAGCAATGAATACATAGCCGAAGACAAAATATGCCCAGATTATCATAAAAAGGCTTATAAAGAGGTATAAAAAAAAGCCAGACACATGAATCTTTCAGCACTTTTAGTGAACATATATTCAATTTATATTTTTTTAAATAAATTGTTACATGTATTTTGCCTAAAAAACAATTTACTATCGGTAGAGCTACTGAACGTAAAACTGCCTTAGTAAAAACCACAACCAACAAAACAAACAAAAAATGCTGAAGCTTTGTACTGTCCAGCACATTTGCATGTCTCTGCATTTTGTGTGCCACCCCCCCCCCCCTTTTTTTCCCAAGAAATGGTCTGTTAATTTAGTGTTGAATAATCCAGTTTAACTTGGAGCACAATCATACTTGAACTGGATACATAACTATTCTTGAACCTGGCACATAACCATGCATGAATTCGACACATAACTATTCTTGAACATAACACATAACAATACATGAACTAGACACATAACTATTTATAAACCTAACACATATCCATATTTAACACACAACTATTCTTAAACCTGACACATAACTACACATGAACTAGACATATAACCATTCTTGAACCTAACATATATCCCTAACTGACCCATTTAACCATACATGAACTACACACACAACCATTCTTGAACCTGAAACATAACCATACTTAACACACAACCATCCTTAATTCTGACACACAACCATAATTGACCCATTTAGCCATACATGAACTAGACACACAACAATTCTTGAACCTGAAACATAAACATACATGATCTAGACACATAACCATTCTTGACACACAACCCTTCTTCAACCATACATGAACTAAACACAACCATTCTTGACACACAACCCTTCTTCAACCATACATAAGCTAGAAACATAAGTATTCTTAAACCCGACACATAACCATACTTGAACTAGACACACAACTATTTTTAAACCTGATACTTAACCATACATGAACTAGATACACAACCATTTCTGAACAAGACACATAATCATGCATCAACTTGACACATAACCAGATGTGAACAGGCACATATATCCTTGCATTGCAGTAAAATACTACATAATGTGCCAACCATCATCAAAAGAATAGATACAAAAGAAGAAGAATAAGAAAAAGAAGAAGAAGAAGAAGAAGAAGAAGAAGAAGAAGAAGAAGAAGAAGAAGAAGAAGAAGAAGAAGAAGAAGAAAAAAAAAAAAGAAGAAGACCCTTGCAATTCCCGACAGCTCACAACATATTGGTTAATTTTAGGGTTTTCTCCTAGTAGCAGTAATATTAAAACAGTATCCTGTTTAACCATGTGGATTATAACTGAGAAATTAAAAGGTTTTGTGTGTGTTTAATTTTCATTTTGATATTGGATTTTTATGCTAGTCAATTACTTTTGGTTATTTAATTCTGCAAAGTTTATATATTAACTGTAATAGATTGTAGGAACATAGATTGTGAAGTTTGGTATCTTTTAAGTATATATGTTTTAAATAATTGTAACAATTATATTGTGTAAATAATCTTTTGGGAATAGTTAGTGATATGGCATAATATAATTATGTCATATGATACACTGACAACTCATATGCCTTCATTCTTGTGATATATTATTGAATCTGTCCTAGTAGTTCTCTAAAGCTACCCATCCTCAGTCTGTTCTATACCATCACCAGCTTACGGCAAAATTTATGTCTGTCCATTAAGGCTGGAAGAACAATATATGCTTGTACCCAGTCATATTATTCTATGCCATGTGCTGCTGCGTCAGTTTCTGTTATATCTCCTACTTTAGTGTAGACCACTTCCTCCCCCCCCCCCCCCCCCACTTTTTTTTCTCAAACAGCACAGATTAAAGAAAGATTTTTCATATTATGATGAGTCGATATTTATATGATAATAACACCAATATTTAGTTTCAAAGGCTGGCATATGGCTTATACCTCGGTATACACATAAAAAACTGTGGTTATTCTACATGCTGGAAAAAAGGGGGGGGGGGGAAACATGACAGCATATAACTAGAATACTTTTGCAGTGGAAGCCACAAGGCCAAGGAATAAAAGTATACCGGAAAAAAATCACACGAGAAAAGAATTTGAAAAGAAGTGGAAAGATAGGCAAAACACAGAGGAAAGGGAGAATATGAAGGAAGAAGAAGAAGACGAAGAAGAGCAATAACAATGAGATTCTATAGAAGATTTACATATCTAACCACCTGCTTCCCATGTTTCTTTCACAGTAACATAGAAAGTCCCAGTTTTTGCTCTGACTCTTTCAATACATTTTTCACAACAGTCCCCTAACAAAGGAAATATCCCCTCTGAAAAAATAACCATGAATTCATTGTATTAAAAAGAAACTAAATGCACACAGTACAAGTAACCAGTGAAGCTGCCAGACTTGTATGATACCAGGACCAAATGTAACAAATTCAGGAATCACACAATGGCTGGGATTGGGGTGCAAGAAACAATTACATATGACACCTTTCTTGGCACTGCATAGTTAAAACCTTCTATTTTACAACTGTACTATTTTAGCTCTTAAAGAAATATAAAGACTAGGATCCCAAATAAAATACACTTTCTTAAAGTAAACATTACATGGAAGAGTTAACACTGTCAATATTGTGTATATATTACTTTACCTCATTTTATTCCAAATAAATTGTTACTTCATGTTAGGATCGAGAGGATAAAATAATACTATTTCACAGGAGTTCGGTATTATATATAATTGTTAATTTTAATCATGCACAACTGTCCTAACCAATGCACAAACAGCAGCAAATTCAATACTCACCACGACTTATAAAGTTCAACAATAAATATAAAAATTTAACATATATAAAATGATAATAATAAAAATAATTCCAAAGTAAAACCCTAGACTAAGAAATAAGACATCATAAAATAAACAAACTTTAACTAAATAACCTCAAAGTCAAATTCCAGACAAAGAATAGGGAATAACCAGCAAAAATGAAGCAATTTATGTCAAAGTACAATTCCAGACAATGGACAATAAAAGCAATAGGTAAAAATGAAAAATGAAATAGCCTTAATGTGAAACTAGACAATTAAAGCAAGTAGGCATTAAAGAAAAACATTTTACAGAAGTAAAAATAACTTTATTAATATACTAAAGATATATTAAAATATAATCACAATTTATCATATTTATTTTCAAGTTTGGTACAAACTCTTTTCAAGAATAACAGAGTAGCTGAGAACTTTAGGCAGAAAGCAAAGCTAAATTGTACATATACATATATAATTAAATATAATAAAACATGGAATATGTGCAGCATTGTAAGATTTAAACGATGAATAATGGGTTGAACTGCGTTTGAAATTAATTAAACGACATCGAGTGCCTCTCTGAATCTATTTGACGTTATTATTTGGCGAATCGACGAATCGTAAACTGAGACTTCATTAATTTTAGTCAAAACGTCTATTTTTCTAAATGTAATAATGAGACGCTGTCGAGTGTTATTATTACTTTTGTTGAGTTACTTTATTTTAATTATTAGCATCATATTTTTTAGTACATTTTATTTTATATCTGGAATGCTATATTTAAAGTTAGTTCTTAAAATTGAAGTCAGTTAAAATAATTTTTTTCTTTAGTTTTTGTTTAAATTTAATTCTTTATTTAAATCAAATAACAAACTGATTAATTAAGTTATTACGCTATAGCAAAATAATTAATTCATTTTTATTTCTGATAAAACTGGTTACTACTGCTGTCAAACTGACATTGACAGTCAGTGACTGAGTGACTGACAGTTGAGGACGATGACAGAAAAATACAAACTTACCGTTACCGCCATCTGTGTCATATTCAATACTATCCTCATCTAAATGATCTCCCGGCGTTTCAGGTATAGGAGTCAGCTCATCGTAATCCGACTCGTCAGACTCCACATCTATCACAGAAAAAGACCTCAGAAAATCCTGTGTCGTGTCCGTGGTTGCAGCACTTACCCCCGACGCCATGCCTCGACTAGTCCCTGCCACTACCGAGTCATGATCGCATCACAAGAGTTCAGCGACACGGCGCTGGCTGGGGGAACTTGGACAAAAACTTCGGCCAACTTTGTCGTCGCCATGTTTGCAAACAAAGTCACGTGGCTGTAAGGTTGCCGTCGCATCGCCTGTTGACTATCAATTTTGTTTTTGCTGGCTTGTCGTCTGTGCGGGGTCATTCTTCTTGCACATCTGTATTCCTTAACACGTTGTGTAGTGGTTTACAGATTGGCTGCGATATCTGCGCCTTCTGTCCGATACGTCTGATTTCACCAGTTGGTTGAGTAGACAGCTTTTGATATTGATGTTGTCTTTTAAGTCTGAGAAGTACGTGTTATGGCAACAGTGATACTGAAATCCTGTGCTCTAACCGTGGGAGAGAACACTCGCCATCGCCACGGGCTGTGATTACTGTTTCTCTCTTATCGTTATGTAGCAGGCACAACGTTGCTCTCATCACGGTTTGCCTAAAAGAAACTGGGTCTTTCGCCAGCTTCCCGGACTCGTACACTTTGCTACCCAATGTGTCACATATCCTGTGCCTATCTTCGTATTGGTCGGCCCCTACTCCTCTTTACGTTTGCCATGTCCATTGCAATTTTTTTTTCAATCCACTGTGTCGTTTTGATACGGCGCAAATATTTACGTTTCCATAACAAGATACTGTTTACTAGTCAATCTTCTATCCTGGTTCTTTAATAATTTTAGAATTTTTAGCCGACTTTTCTTGATTATTGCCGCGGCACCCCTGGCATACGATCATGGCACCCTAGGTTGCTTCGGCACCCAGTTTGATAACCGCTGCATTACCGCCTCGTTGGCCCGACCTGGTGACGTCAGCCGCACGATCCATCGGCTATAGCCGGTCGTGCTATAGCACAGTACAGTGGAACCTCACTTAACGAGCATAATTCGTTCCAGAGTCATGCTCGTTAAGCGAAACACTCGTTATGCGAAAAAAAAATTCTCATATAAATTAATGTAAAATACGATAATGCGTTCCATGTCGAAAAAGATGCTCACAAAATGCTATGTATAACGTTTATTAAAAGACAATTATATACATATTGTTAAGGAGAGTGGGCCATCTTCATCTTTTCTTCAAACGAACCCACCTGGAATGCGAATTCCATTTGCAGAAAAAAAAAGTCGAAATAATTATGATACATAGCTAATTACTATTTTTTTAAACTAGAAAGATGTCCAGAGATTTGTTTTTGCCGACGCTTCAAAATTTGGCGAAAATGCGACACAGCATTATCATTAAATAAATTTGCAACCCGGATAGCCACTTCCTTATTAGGACGATGCTTCTCAATGTAAGATGCAACAGTTGGCCATGCTTTCAGCATTTCTCTTATTTCGCCAGAAAATTGTTGCTTTTGTGTTACCTCCTCCTCCTCTGACAAACTTTCCTCAAAAACGCAGCTCTTGGTTGTGCTCTTCCACAATCTCTTTGATATCACTGTTATCCACCTGCAACCCCGTGATAGTGGCCAAAGACACAATCTCGTTGACTACAGGTTTCACTGTCTCGAACCCCTCAAAGTCACAAATAGACAACACTCTCCGACCAAAGCTTCTTCCAAGCAAAAGTTTGAATTCTCTTGGTAACCCCTTCTTCCGCCTTGTCGATCATCTTGAGGCAGGCAACCATGTGAAAGTGATTTTTCTCCAAAACTCTTTGAGGGTGAGGCTGGTCCCTTCAGTCACCTGAAAACAATGCTCGAAGAGTGCGTTAGTGCAGAGTTTCTTAAAGTTAGAAATAACTTGTTTGTCCATGGGCTGGAGTAACAGAGTGGTGTTGGGAGGCAGAAATTGGATCTTGATGAACTTAAATACTTCAGAGACTTCATCTTGTAGGCCTGGAAGATTCATGTACATATATAACAATATAACACAAGTTTAAGAAAATGTGTGACCACAAGTGACACTACGATGCCACTGGAACGAGTGCTAAACGCAGAATGATGTAACAGGCGCACAATCCTGGACTCCTCCTCTCCTCGCCACTCGTTATGCGAAACGTCGCTCGCTAAGCAAGTCATTTTTTTTTTACAAATTGTTTTGCTCGTTATGCGATTTACTCGTTATGCGAGGTGCTCGTTAAGCGAGGTTCTACTGTATAACATTTTCCTGGATAAACGAAACGGTGATATCTTGTTTCGACTCCAGCCAATATTATGCAGTTTGTGTATAGGATTCTCTTCGTGCGCTTTTTCAAAGAAAAAATGGAACACTTGTGTGTAACGAATGAAGGCGACAATTAAAAAAGAAACAGATGCAAAATGCATACATAGTGGTGCCTCGGAATTCGAACATAATCCATTCCCAGACGGCAATTTCATTCTTCAGCAGCTGGTGAAGGCGATGAAGCTTTTGCGTTGTCAGCTCAGTCGCGTGATCAGCACGTGCCCGGCGTTCATTTTCCAAGGCTTCGTTCAAGTTCCCGGGTACAATTTACTTGAAAATGGCATTCGTATTCTTCAAGTTTGGAGGTGTTCGAATTCCAAGTTAACTTAACTAAGCAACTGCTTATACACGGGACTCCCTGTAAGGGTTCCTGGACCCACTATGGAGAAAAAGAACAGACCCACTGCTTCCAAAGAAGCATGTTGTAAAAGTCGACTATTTAGCGGTGTTTCCTTCCAAGTAGGAGTGTCTCTGCCCAAGAGGAGCGAGGAACCAACAGTCTGCAAAGTAGTTAACAAAATGTGTAAAACTGGAGTGCACGCGCAAAAGTCGAGTTCTGGAACAAGATTAAAGTCCAGAAGTGGTCGAATAACCACGATTTTTCTAAGAAGTGTATAGCACACAAAGAAAAAGTCACGTTGCACAGTTACCACCGACATACGTGCTTGTTTAACAATTCTTTCTTCATCCACAAACTCATAATACCAAAAAGTTCAGCTTCAACGCGTAATTTCCATTCACAAAAAACAACGAAAACTATTACGCTTAAATTATGCTCTGCCTGTCAAAACGTGTGCATTACTTTTTCTTTGTGTGATCTCCTCTTAAACCCCTATCTTTCAATTTGTAGTTTCTGCCTGTGTGTCGCCCGTCTCCAAACCTGCCTACCTATGTATCTGTCTGTCAATCGCTCTCTCTCTCTCTCTCTCTCTCTCTCTCTCTCTCTCTCTCTCTCTGTCGCTCTGTCTGTCTGTTTGCCTGACTGTCTATGAATCCATCTGCCCATCCATTCGTCTTAAGTGTGTATATCTATCCACTCTTCGTCCGTCTGTCAGCCTGCCTGAACCTATCATGATTACTACTGCATTTCTACCCAAAAGACAGGTAATTGCCTAAACTAGATTGTACTTGAGATACAACTGACAATAGCACAGCGTTGAATGATCTTCAAACCAGAGTCGATGGGCTACATCCTGTTTACCGCAGGTGATATCCGGTGACCCGCAGCAAGTGCTAATTATGTCTGTGTCTTCTGTCTCTTGACCATCAGTATCTCCAAAACTAAAACCGTGGTGATCGCAGGAGAGAAGAAACACCAGCTCATGGTGAGACAGCATGCATTAGAGCAGGTTAACCAGTTCAAATACCTTGGAGTTGTAATAGACCAAAATGGAGGCATTAAGACAGAGCTGGCTACTCGAAAAGCAGCAGCTGGGAGACTGTTCTAATTTATAAACCGAGAATTTTATTTAGCAAAAGAGAAATCGGAAAGAGGACGAAAATGGCTGTTTATCGCTCTACCTATGTACCAGTCCTGACCTACCGGTGTGAATCATGGGCCACGACAACAGCCCGCATAAGCTAGCTTCAGACCTCAGAAATAAGAAATCTGAGAAAGGTGGTCCAAGTGACAAGAGGGGACAAAGTTCGCAGCCAGACAATACGTCAAGATCTTGAAACTCAGGCCTTACAAACTAGAGTGGATTTATCACAGTTACGATGGTTTGGACATGTATGCAGAATGGGAGAAAATGGACCACAATGGAATGCTAAGAACCAAGGAACCAACCCACCATGGCGACCTAGGGTCCGGTGAGAAGATAACATCTGACAGTCCCTGATGGACAGGGGACTGGAATGGAACAAAGCCAGAAAGAAAACTGCTGACAGAGAAGTCTGGCGATCTCTCTGGTCAACTTCTACACCCCGACGTAGAAGAGGAGCTACTAAGTAATTAAGTAAGTCTTCTGTCTCCTCCTGTCTCGAGACATTATCAGGTTTATTGCTGCAAGCAAAGTCTGTTTCTATTTCTGTCAAACTATGAAGGTGTCTCACCTACCCACGACATGTAGTGTACATCTTTGCTCGGATACCCATGCTAGTGCTATAGAAGCAGCGCTTATCTCTATGGTTATGCTTAGCGTGGCTGCCTGGTAAGCGCCACTGTCCTCTTGTATTGTTTTCCCCCTTTCTGCGCTGTGTATGCCCATGCTGACCTTAATCCGCGCTTCATGGATCCATCTGTGTAGATAATGATATCCTCTGGTTGTAAATGCTGATCTATCAGTGCCCTTACCGCTGTTTCTACGACCGCAGGAATCTGATCAATGTAGTACCTTTTACCAGGTGCGCTGACAACCTTAGATGTACCGCACAATTCAACTGGTGTATTTGTCGATTCTTTTCCGTGACTGATCTCGTCGAGGTCACATACCTGCTGGCCATCCAGGAGCGGTCTCTTTTAAGACGCATTCCTTTTGTGTCGTGTGTAGCTTCGTGCAGTGGGCGGTTAACGTCTGCCGCTGCCCTCATATACGCCTTGACCTGTGCGACTTGGTGTCTGTTAGCCATCGTCGGCAAACCAAGGACATATCCCATGGCAACCCCATGGCTGCAGGAGGTGTCTTTTGTGCAGCCGAGTATGAATCTCATGGCCTCATTTTGTACTCGATCTTGTCTTTCTAGCTGGGTTTTGCTGACAGGGAGAAGGCCCGGCCCATAGTCAACGACGCTTAATGCAAGCCCTTGATAGAGAAGGAAAGGTAGGCGTTGTTCAATATCAGCTGCTGCTAGCACCTTGAGTGCTGTCAGACTTTTTCTGACTCTAAATAAGACGTTGTCTACGTTACACATGTATGACACGCATCTGTCAAATGTCAGGCCCAGGTATTACCTTGTGTCCGCTCTCTCGATGTCCACACCACACATGCTTACGACTAGCGTAAGTTTACTGATGATGTGGATATTCAGAGAGAACCATGTTAAGGAGGCCTTGGACGGGTTCATTTGTTAGATTCCTGGCACCACTCACCCACTCTGTCTAGTTCTTGTTGTAGCCTGGTTGTAATATCGTGCCTGTTTCTACCTTTCATCTGCATACGACATTGTTCTGCCAAAATATTTCAGCTGTCGAGAAAGGATGCTGTTTATTAGTCAATCTTGTGCACTGGTGACTCCTGCTGTATACACATTGGAGAGCACCGGCAACAATTGTGATCCCTGGGGTAGACCCCTCAGGACACGTTTAACTCAGCTCAACATGTTTAACATAACCCGTGTGTCATCGGGGCCCTGACGGGAAGCATACAAAAGTAACACTGCACCCTACCAGGCAGGTCGTAAGAGGCGATAATGGAATTGTTGGCCTTAGGTTTGGCTACCTCATCTTGTAAAAACAATAGCCACAAAACCAACCAATCATAGAGAAGTCAAAAAGAGAAAGAAGAACAAACACTTAGGAAGGCACTTCTAGTAGAAGGGGTATGACACGGTGCGGAGAAAGCCGAAAGGAATCCGGATGTTTGACGTACCTCCTTTCACCTAGGAAAATCTTCAGACCTGGCACCTAGAATGTTAGGTCTTTAAAGGATGTAGGAAAAAACAACGGAAGTATTAATGGAAGTGTAACATTATACTATTAGTATTTTAAGATTATGTGAAACTAGATGGACAGGGGCGGGAAAGAGGAATCTAAATTCTCAGGAAGCTATTTTGTTCCCAGGACATACAGAGGAAAATCCTCCCCACAGTGGAGGAGTGACCGTGATGCTATCGAAAGAAACAGAGAGAAACAATTTTCTGTTGCTCAGTAAAATCACATTGAAACTTGAAAGTTACATAACATGTTATAATAATAGAAACCAGTATCATGTAGGAAATCTCAGTGATAAAGAAGTTAGGAAACACTTTTCAGTTACAGTCTCTAACAAGTACCAGGTGTTGCAGCAGTTAGCTGAAGAGGTAAATAATGAAGTCTGCTGGTATCAGATCAAAGGAATCTGGAATTAATCTTGTGTAGAGGTCCTTGGTAAGAAAAAACGGAAACACAACGCATGGATAATGCCAGAAATCATTAAAATAATCGAAGGAAGAAAAAGTAAAAAGGCAGACTTAAACAAATAGAAAACTAGAGCTGCTAAAGCTAGAGCTCAGGTAAAATACACAGAAGCTAATAAGGAAGTTAGGAGGCTAAAAAGATCTGATGAAAGACATATTTAGATGACCTAGCACAAGAAGCGGAGACAGCAGCAAACAAAAGGAAACATCAGAGATCTTTATGGTAACATAAGGAAATTAGTGAGCAAATACAGTCAGTAAAGGAAAAATTCTCACCACACTAAATATTAAATAGACAGACGGGCCGAATATTTTAAAATACTTCTGAATAGACCAGTCCCAGAGGTCCATCCAAATATCCAGCCTTTAGAAACTGGAACTAGGTATCAACTGTGAGATACCATCTAAAGAGGATATTAGGAAAGCTTTCAATCTTCTGAAGAAAAAAAAAAGGCCGCAGACCCAGATGGTATCCCAGCTGAAGCCATTAGAGCCAACAAAAACACATCAACTGAATTGCTTCAAAGATTATTTAGTAAAGTCTGGGAGACCGAAGAAATACCAGCAGACTGGAAAGAATGATATCTTGTGAAACTTCCCCAAAAAAAAAGGTTATCTGCAGGAATGTGAAAACTATAGAGGATTTATGTTGCTGTCAATTCCTGGAAAAATATTAAGTAGGATTATTTGTGAAAGATTAAAAGATGCTATTAATAAAAAGCTAAGAGATGAACAGGTACGTTTTCTGCCAGACAGATATTGTACTGACCAGATAGCCACTTTACTTAAAATAATAGAGCAAAGCATTGAACTGATTCGCCACTTTAAATTGGGTCCTTAAACTATGCAAAAGCTTTTGGGAGCACTGACAGGCAATCTCTCTGGAAAGTAGTGGGACACTATGAAATCCTACAGAAAATTATTAACTTAGAAAGACAACATATAAAGGCATGAAACGTCAAGTTCTAAATGAGGAAAAGCTAACAGATACAAATCTGATTCACGGAATGGACAAATGGCTCGTGGACCAATGCCAGTTGTATTTTTTTTTAAAGATATCTAGTCCCGGTACTGCTGTTCTCCTACAAAATGAGGTTTGTATTAGAAACGTTTCAATATTTCACTTACTTACTTACTTACTTAGTCGCTCCTCTTCTACCTTGGGGTGTAGAAGTTTGCCAGAGAGATCGCCAGACATCTCTATCAGCAGTTTTCTTTCTGGCTTTGTTCCATTGCAGCCCTCTGTCAGTTAGGGACTGTCGGATGTTGTCTTCCCAGCGCACCCTGGGTCGTCCCGGAGGTCTGGTTCCCTGGTTCTTAGCCTCCCATGCCAGCCATGGTGGCCGATTTTCTCCCATTCTGCATACATGTCCAAACCATCGTAACTGTGACTGATCCACTCGGGTTAGTAAGGGCTGGGTATCAAGATCCTGACGTATTGTCTGATTGCGGACTTTGTCCCTTCTTGTCACTTAGACCACCTTTCTCAGGTATCTCATTTTCGAGGCCTGCAGCTGGCCTCTGTGAGCTGTTGTCATTGCCCATGACTCACACCCATAGGTCAGGACTGGTACATAGGTAGAGCGGTAAACAGCCATTTTCGTCCTCTTGCCAATTTCTCCTTTGCTAAGAAACCCTCGGTTTATGGTCTGGAAGAGTCTCTCAGCAGCTGCTTTTCGTGTAGCCAGCTCAGTCTTAATGCCTCCGTTTTGGTCTAGTACAACTCCAAGGAATTTGAACTGGTTAACCTGCTCCAATGTATACTGTCCCATCATGATCTGGTGTTTCTTCTTCTCTCTTGAGATCACCATGGTTTTAGTTTTGGAGATACTGATGGTCATCCCTTTCCTTTCAAGCTCTTCCTCAATATTTCACACAGTTCTTAATGCAAAGAACTGTGTACACTACGGGGCAGTGATGCCACTTTTCTTTGACAAAAAACATCCAAAACGGGGTCAAAAATATCTAAAAACATCTAAATTTGCGTTAAACTTCTATAAAAACATCCAAATGGAAAGTCACAAATTCCATAGAAATTGATATGACTTACCCTATAGAATCATGTCCTCATCTTTACTGACGTTTGCCTCACAAGATCCACAGGATAAACTTAGCTTGGATGATGAATTTGAAGATTCAGATCCAAAAGGACTCTGGTATGCTTTAGCTGTTCCAATTTCTTCTAATACCCAATCAGGGAGCTGATAATTGAAACAACCTTTTCCTACTCTTATCAGGCCGAATTTTAAGAGGTCAAATTTCATCCTTTTTCTTAGGCTAGATATGATAAATTGACTCCCAATGAAAAACTTCTAGAAAGACATCTACCATCTGAACGTAAAAAAACGCCATCTAAATGTAAGGGGAAACATCTAAATCTGGATGTAAAACATCAAAAGTGGCAACACTGCTACGGGGTCCTCTGCAACAAGTGACAAAAGTCCGTTGAGAAAGTAACACATGAAGGTGGTGGATTTCTTTCATCTACATCCAGCTAAGAAAATTGTCTCATAAAGCACAGTAGTTTAACTTTTAAGCACGGAGACTTGACATTAATGTCCACTAGGCATTGATTGAGATATGGGGTATCAGAGTGAGGTTGGTGTGATGATATACCTCCCGACCAGGTAGAAAAGTATTTATTCCACCAGGACTGTGTTTTGTTCGGGTCTCTTTCCTTTCCCCAGGCTGATAAATCGGATGAGAGCCTAGGACCGGTACCGGAACACCTGCAACAGGGAGCAAAGAGAAACATAAAGTGCAAGATCATCATGGTCTATGAAGAATGGTGCAGCAGGAAGTGACCGGGAGATCTGGCCGCACGGCTGGCTAGCGTAGTTGGCTAAACCTGACTTCGCGGCAACCGGGTGACGAACTCCTTGTGGCCCGGGTTCACGCCCGGGGGTAGGCAGAAAAGCCACATTTCTCCCAGATTTACGGTATCTGTTATGGAATCAAGTGGTTGCGATATCCATAATACCGAGCCCAAGGGTTAACAACTCATGGCTTCTGGATACTTTAAGAAAAAAAAAAAAGGAGATCTGGCCGACACTAACGCTCAGTGGGCAGACCCGACAATACGACTGCTACTTATACCATCCGAGCTGTAACCATGCGCTAGCATGTCGGTTCTTAATTTAACCAAGCTCAGCTTGCTAAGAGGCAAATTGACATTGGTAAGTTAGCCAGACTAAGCTATTATGGTATGCATAAGCTGCACCAAGATTTGGCCATTGTGAGACCTTATATTGCTGCACTTAAAGCTGAAACCCCCTGAGAACCAACTGCCCTAAGAACATTAAAAAGAGGTTGCAGATTCTTACATCTCCCTCCCCCGCCCCAAACCCTCAATCATTTCTTTGTGGCAGCGCCCCTGGCTCCATTCACAGTTCCCAGGAATCTCAGTAAAAATTGCACCCAGGAACCAGAAGACGCAATCCATGATACGAACCCAAAACCTTCAGAGCTGGCGGCAAACAGCTTAGCCAATTAGTTGCAGATATATTTCTTTTGTTTCTGAGGACAGGAAGTCAAGTTTTATGTTTAAACCGAGCGGAGCGGAGTTCACATTTTTGATAAACCCTTTAAGTTGTTGAACTTGGCGACCAAAGGGAACAGCGCACTGGCAATTTTCCTACTTTAATTTACTTTGTCTTTTTTTCGTCCACAATTTTTGCCATAAATTTAAAGGATAAAGTGTAATCGTCGTAAGTTGCAAGTTATATCCTAACTGTTTGTCAAAAAAGATACGAAATAAAAAGTTAAATCTAGAGCATGTCCTGACAAGCATTTTTTTTTCATCATTCAGTCAATATTGACATTTAAAAGTTAGTTGCATTCACAATTCAACATTTGCAGTTACAAGTTAACCTTCAGTCTTAGCGCTAGCCTTGGTTCATTATTATAGTTTTCAGAATAAAGTATTTATTCAGTGTAATTACAAACCTATTAGTAATTTAAGTAGTTTGATTTGTGCAGAAATTAGGCAGTTTGTGATTTCACCAGAAATTTTACTTTTACATTCAGTCAGTAGTTTCCCAGTGCTTTCTTATTCTAATTCTTCATGGTTGGCCACCGATACCACTGTCGAATCTAAAGTAAGGCAGTCTGCTGCCAAATCATCTGCAGCTGGGATCGAATCCAGCACCTTGGCATCATTGAAGAGCACTCACATTACTTGAGCCACAGACGCTGACTAAGTCAAATAATCTGTTCCTTTTTTTTTCTACCTTTCTAATCTATGACTTATAATAACTATAACTACATGAGTGGTGCTATTTATTTTCTTGTTTTTGTTTTCAGGGATACAGTGAGTTTATCATTATAATACCCAGAAATGACACAGCAACAGCTTCAGAAAAGTAACCCTCGCAGACCTTGTAAAATGTGAATTGGCTGCCTAATGTTCTTGGTCCAGACATCTGCAGTTTCTGTGCTGGAAACAATGTTTCTGTAGAAATTTACCTCAAGTTCTAATTTAGAATTAGTACTGGCAGAAAGTTTTGGGGTGTGGATCAAGTTGTACAGTGTGTGAGTTCATCAATATCTGTCCAAGATGATGGTCAATGATCAGCTGATCCTTGAGGAGGACTATGATGAGAACTATGAACCTACTGAGAATGGTAATAGTAGTAGATCATATATGTACTATATACATTTAGCATTATTGAGTTGCAGATTCTTTGCAGAATATATTTTATCCTTGGAAACTGCCAGACAGACTTGGTCTGCTGCCACTTCCCAAGTCCTGCTTACTTTTTATATCCAAAAACCCCCCTGATGGTCTGATCTGAGCATACGAAACCGAACGCAAAGAAGAAGAAGAAGATATCCAGGATGTCTTCTGTTCCTTTGTGCTCATCAGCTCCTGCCTTTTCTTCCAGGACAATTTTTTTACCAAAGTTTGAACACTAAATGCTGGCAGTTTTGCTGATTGATTTTAAATCCTCTGGAAGACTGATTGTTGACTCTGATCCATTGTGACAGCCCCCCCCCCCAAAATGGTTTACCCATTAGAGAGAGTACCTTGTGATGCTATACCACAAAAGTATACACCAAAAGAGGATAGGTAGGTAGAGCCACAAGGTAGCCCAATATCAAGGTGGAAAGATAACCTCAGAGAAACTCTGCAACAGTAGTCTGTGTATGGTCGAGGCAGCCAGAAGAACAAGAACCAGAACATTATACCTCCCTGAAAACCCAGAGCGATAAAAGAAGAAATGAAGAAGATCCATTGGTGTTCGTTTCACATGAGCCTTATAAAGGACTTACATCACTTAGGGTGAGGGTGGGGTAGATTCTTATCCCCTAATACAATACCAAAAACGATATCTCTATAAGGAATGTTGCAGAACTCCTTTTCTTCTCTGAGCTACGAAAGCATAGGAGTTGAAGATAGGTCCTGGAACTTCATACATCTTCTCCCTTTTTATCTAGTGACTCCAAGTGTTTATAGCTCTGCCTGTATATTATCTTTCTACTGTCTTCAGGGCCTGCCTCGTGGTCTACTCCCATCCAACTCTTGTGTACACATTTTTTGTCTGTCTGATAACTGCCACTCTCTTTATATTGCCAATAATTGTCGTCTGTTAGACCTCCTGATGCTGGTTTAAATAGATTAAAATTTCATTGTTGCTTTTCACCCTGCCTTCTCCACTGTTGCATCTTTGATGGGTCTAAAGATTTCTCTTAAGGCTCTGTGGAGAGACATATTAGGATGTATGGTTATGATTCAGCACAGCTCCTGCCTGGGATTAGACATAGACTGGTAAAGTTTCCTCCACTATTTTTAGCTATTTCATTTTCATAGAAGGCCAGCACATAGCCTGGAAGGAAGTTTTATATTAAATAAACAGTTATCCAGGGCCCCATTTTTGGGGGAAAAAGAACAAACCCACTTCATCCCTAGCAAGTATGTCATAAAAGTCTACGAGTTAGGGGTGTATCCTATGAAGCCTGAGGCAAGGAACCACCAGTTAGCATACAAACAAGTCACATCTGTAAAATGGATGTGTATGCAAAACTCAAATTTTGAACCCACTGCATCCCTAACAAGCATTTAGTAAAAGTCTACTAGTTAGGGTGTATCCTTTGAAGCCTGAGGTGAAGAACCACCAGTCAGCATACACACAAGTCACATCTGTAAAATGGATGTATATGCAAAACTCAAGTTCTGAAACAAGACCAGAATCCAATAAACAATAGTTATAAAGAATAAATGAATGAAGAATTGACATCACTGCGGTCGGATCAGTCCCATATGTGCTCTGCCTCCTTTCTCAGTAGCCAACCCAGGAGTCCCCTTCTGCTGAAGCCAGCTGCAACATGATTACAAGTCAGGGGTGGAAAATTGTCCATACCCTCTGCTCACTAACAGCTGGATCATTCTCTCCAGTTATTGATGCTCTGTTTGTTCTGTTGCATTGTTTACTTTATCCCAGAGAGCCTCCACCACGTCCCCTTTATCCCAAAGGAGCTGACCACCCAGAGGGGTGGCAGCAGCTAATCTTTCAGTCTCCTCATTACCTTGTACACCTGAATATCCTGGGCAAACAAATGTGCAACATGCTTCTTATCTGAGTCTATCAAATGTTGCAAATCACCCTGAGCACAGGACACCAGTTTCTATTTTCTGAAGCATGCTCGGCGAGTTACTTACAGTTGCAAAGTTATAGTAATAAAGACTGCATGAAATTTCACAGACTGAGAGGCTTTGCTTTGTTAGAGGATACATGGTCGATTAAGATAAGTTACATTGACATATAAGGTATAGTTATTGATTAGAAAGAATTATCGTGCATATTATAATTTTGTTTCAAAATGTTATCTGCAGAAATTATTGAATATGCAGCAAGTATTGGAATAGATTTTGACAAAGAACCTCAACTTCTTTGGATAGCAAGGGAAGGAATCAATGCACCTCTTCCAGAAAACTGGAGACCTTGGTAATAAATATACATATCTCATGCATTTTTAATGTTTTGTCCCCTGTGTGGGTTCCAGGGCCCCATTGTGGGGAAAACTAGAATAGACCCACTGCCTCCCCAAAAGCATGCCGTAAGAGTCGACTAATTGGGGAGCTTCCTTTGAAGTCGGAGTGCGTCTGCCGGAGAGGCAAGGAACCAACAGACTTTATTCAAGAGAATGAGATCTGTAAAACTGAGGCACATGCAACACTCAGGTTCTGGAGCAGGACTGCAGTTCAGTAGTGGACGAGCAACCAGAACTTTCAGCCAGAGTGTACAGCTGGTGAACGCAAAGAAGAAAGAAGAAGATAATGTTTTGTTGTTTTTTAATTTTCACCCAATAAGAGATGTAAGAATGAAATTGTGTATGAAAGAAAAGAGTAGAGGAAATAATTTTGAACCGGGTTGCACGCACAATTTAACCCTTTGAAAATGAAGTTTCTTTCTTTAATTATTCTTTGGCCCCATGAGATCTACATTGGTGATTCATGCCAGTTTAGTCTGTTTATTATGTGCGGATACGTTGCTAATAAATGTTTTTAAATTATTATTAATTTAAAATTAGATGCAATATTTTCAATGAAGTAACACTTTATAAAAAAAAAAATTTAGAATGGTCATTCAGGCTTTTCTGTTCTACCTTTCACATGACCCTCCTTTCATACATTATGGCATGCACACATTTCCTTATTTATTATTCTTAAACAATAATATGTAAAGGATAAATGTGCCAATAATAATTACCCTGAAACTAATAAATTCTTATGATCTATATTATATTATTTATAAGTTACCCCCATGTTGGTTCTGGGGCTCCATGAATAGACCTTTTCCCCCCTCCCCCAATCAAGCATGACATATGAGGTGATTAATTAGTAATCAAGCATGACATATGAGGTGACTAATTAGGAATGTTTCTCTTCAAAGTCAGAGTGCATCTGTCTGAGAGGCAAGGAACGAACAGTTTGTATACAAATAAGCTGGAGTTGTAAAACAGATATGCACATGAAACTCTTGATCAAAACCAAAGTTCAGGAGTGGAACAGCCAGAACTTTCTACTGGAATTGACAGCAGGTGAACATTAAGAAAAAGAAGAAGATTTAAAAGTTGAATATCATAAAGCAGTCATATAGCCGAGGTAGTAAGCCTATCTGTGCTTGTTCAGTGGTCGTGGAACAAAATCTGCATGTTTCCTGGCCTAATATAGTTAGTAATATCCCATTTGCTTTGTCTTTATGAGATCAGTGTTTCCTTTTCAGAATGAAAACAGAAATAGACTGATACCCATTTTGGTAGTGTTGACCCCATATTATTGGCCAAAAATGCGTTCCTTTTATATTAATAGTTGATGCCATTAATCACAAAATTTCTCGATTTTCTTCTTCTTCGCGCTCACATGTTGTAAACTCTTGTTGTTCGTCCACTTCTTGACTCTAGTCCTGTTCCAGAAACTGAGTGTTGCATGCACATCCGTTTCACAGATCTGACTCATTTGCGTGCGGACTGTTTGTTCCTTGCCTCTCAGATGTACTCCGACTTCGAAGGAAGCTCCCACTTAGTCAACTCTTACAACATGTTTTTGGGCAGGCAGTGGGTCTGTTCTTATTTTTCCCACATTAGGGCCCCAGAACCCATGCGGGGATCTCCAAATTGATTCATGATCCCTGTGTGGGTTCCAGGGCTCCACTGGGGAAGACAAGAATGAACCTACTGTTCCTCAACTGTTCGTAAAGGACAACTAATTAGGACTGTGCTAAAATCCTATGTGTTGGTACCAGATGTCGCAGCCTAGCTGCAGCTGACACAGTATGTGCCAACCACCCTTTTAAGGCTAGACACCGATAAAAGAATATGTTTGAGAATCAGAAAGATGTGCAGAGATATTTTGATGATAATGTTTTGTCATTGCAGTCAAACACCAACTGGAGACGTGTACTATTTCAATTTTCAAACGGGGAAGAGCATCTGGGACCATCCTTGTGATGAATTCTATAGGAACATGGTCATAAATGAAAGAAAGAAACAAGACCAAGACAAAAACAGCAGCAGTATGTTTTGATTGTTGTGTATCATACATACGTACTACTCAAAGAATTAAACATGTAGTTCCTGAAAGGAACATACATAACATAACCCTCGACGCATTAGGGTCGTGGAGGTGTATTGATGGAAGCACTAGCACATAAAATCCGCCAACTTTCTGTCTTTCGCTTGATGAATAAGTGTATGATAACTTAGTCCTGTCCTTTTTCTTGATGTTGTAATTCCAGGTTCTTCTTTACCCTCCTCTTCTTCGACTACCCTCCATTGGTCCTTGAAGTACACAGCCTTTGCCAGGTGTCTCACCACGTGCCAAAACCAAGCTAGCTTGCAACCTTTCACCACTGCCAAGAGAGGTTAATGATGTCCAGCAAATTTTATATTTTGTCTCTGATATATTTATTAGTTTTGCATTCTAAATAACTAATTCGTAAAATGTGTCAGTAGTTTTTACATTTAAAAGCCTGAATCCTCCTTTCCATTTCCAAAGCAAGATTCCAAATCTCACATGAAATCCAGAAAGGGTTTGTGATTTATAGTATAGACCAAGTTATATTTATTCTGTGTTTATACATGCAAATTATATTTATAATATGTTTTATGTTTGCAAGCAATATTTATTATTATTTTTATATGTACAGTAAATTATATTTATACTTTTTTCTTCTAATACATTAAGTTAGATTTGTTATGTGTTTTATACATACACTATGTTACAGACCTTAAGAAAGCAAATGAAAGATAAGATCATAATCCAGATAAACAAACTTCACCTGTGACCTCGCAAAAATAATCAGTTCTTAGAATTTTAGTGGAAAATTTGGGCAAGAAAAGGGTCGCTATCTAGTTTTGAATCATATTATGTGTCTGACAACCACAAATATGTGCATGTGGAGCACACGCAGACATCATTAAAACTGGTGGCATAAATAAAAACTTTTGTTTAAAGTGTTTTTTACAGCAAAGGATGAAACATAGTGTTTTTACTATGATCCTACTAATAATTTACAGATTGTCTCGATTAAAATGTCATATTTCTCTACTATAACCCTCACAGTCAAGCATCAATTTCAGTATACCCATTCTCCGATTTTCACAATGAATTAATCATTGTGAAAAAAAATTTTTGGACCCTATTTCACACCTTCAGATGTATTGGGCATATAGGGCTAGACCTACATTTTATAGACCAGTTGGCACTTAGAAGGTGATCTGGCCAGCATCACGCTGAAGTTAATCATTATCAGCAGAAAGTTAGCACCCTGACCTAACGTCATCTTCATGTTTTGAAATGTGAAAACCATCTGAATATCTGAGCACAAAATAAATATTGAGTCCCATAAATTTATTTCATCAGTTCAACTGTTTCAGTAGCGCATTGCCGAGTTTAAAACCTAATTTTTACTGTTTGTTCATTTTTGAGGGGCGGTTGGCCAAACGGTTGAGAATACTAAGCTCTTATGTGGGAGACCAAGGTTCACACCCTCAGTAAGATTGTGGATTTTTTCGGTTGGGGTAAAAATAAAATCCTAACCTGCACAATCTGTGGCGACAACACTAGCCATGCATCTCTAAATCCTTAGGCTCAAAACCCCAACCCCCCCCCCCCCCTCCTTTTTATTTCCTGCACCACAAAAGTGGTAAATACAAGCTGGTAGTTTCATTGTGATGCATTCTGCATCTGTAATTGTAACCATACATCTCTCACTAGCTAAACAAAGGGGTGGGTCACTTGTCATCTATTGACTTGGCTGCCTTCAGTTTGCCCAGATCACTGATAAATGTTGCCTATTTGGATGGTATGCTTTGCTTCATGGATGGCATTTTATCGTGGCCATAACAAAAATTATTATTTCATTATTCTTTCTTTGGCTTTCTATATAGTGCTGTTGAACTTGTAAAGTGAAATAAAATCTAAAAAGTAGACAGAATGTAACGATTTGTCTTTGTGTGCTTTTAATAGTGATTAGATGCATGGTGAATGGTGTATTGTATTAATTATGAATTAGAGTAGGGGTGAGTTGAAAATGGATTAATTAGCTTGTCATGAGAAACTTCTGGCTACTTTGTTTTTAGGCAGAAGCGCTTTGGTTATGATTTTACAGTAGAATATTGCTAACACAAAATCTAAGGGACCAAGAAATCAAGAAATTTGTGTTTAAACAGTTTGTGCTAACTGGGAACTAGTAGATATATTTCTGAATAATAAATCTATGCTGGGACCAACATTTTGTTCATGTTAACCAAGTAATTTCGTGTTAATGAGAGTTTACTGTATCGGTGCTGATATACAAAATAATGTCAAAGCTGATGTAAAATCTAATCTGGAATTCACTTTCTTTAATGCTTGAATAAAGCAATGCTTGCTTCTCTGCAGGTACAAAGAAGAAAACAAAAGAAAAAGATGAGGGAAAGAAGAAAAAACAGAATGCAGAAGTAGATGAATTAAAACCCTTAACAAAAGCTCCAGGACAAAAGGTAAATAAAGAAGTTCTATGTTCTTTTTCTTCTTTTTTTATCAGCATTCCGAGCTCTTCAGGTTCATTGCTGCAGATATCACTCGCCTCCATTCATCTTTCTGGTTGGCCTTCTTTTTCCTGAGGCAATGAATATGCATCTACGGAACACATACCAAGGCTTGCACCAGATGCATTTTCAGAATGTGACACTGAAAGGCTGAAGAGGGTCAGAGAAAAGAAGAAGTAAAATTATAGCAGAATCCCAATGTGGATTCTGGGGCCCCATTGTTGGGAGAACAGAATAGACCCACTGCCTCCTAATAAGCATGTCATAAGAGGCAACTTGTAAGGGTTGTTTCCTTTGAAGTTGGAGTACATCTGCCTGAGAGGTGAAGAAACAATATTCTGCATACAAATAAGTCAGATCTGTCTAATGAACGTGCATGCGAAACTCAAGTTCTAGAACAAGACTAAAGTCCACTAGTGGACAAATAGCCAGAACTTTCTGCTAGAGTTTACAGTTGGTAAGAAGAAGAAGCGCAGCTGATCGGAAGGTCGCGAGTTTGCTCCCTGGCGGAGCCTAACTTTAAAAAAAAATGACTATGGCTCCCAGGTCGACCCAGCCTTGGGTGGGTTCCGAAAGGCAGAAAAGGTCCAAAGAAGATGATGAATAATTTATGAAGACCTGACATTTCACCTTACAATTTTCCCATATGGATTCCATGACCCCTTTCTGTGGGAAAAAATAATAGATCCACTGCCCTTATAACAAGCTTATTGTTTGAAGGAAAGTCAATAAGTAAGTCACAAATAGTAATGGGATTCCAGGAAAATGTAGTTGTTGGTTTCTAAAGGTGTCATTAGGTGACAGCAACATCAAACTTTATGTCTGTTCATTAGGTGATGTTAGGTGTTGCATGCCCATGTGCAACACAGCAAGAAAATGACGACTGTACTTACGAAGTGTACCCTCAAAGAATAATATACTGCTATGCATTGTTGGGGGGGGGGGGGGGGTTTGCAAGCAAAGGACATTCATAAGAAAATACTTACTGTTCAAAAATTCAAGATAGGCTTATCAGCCATGTGCACCTGTGGAAAGGTGCCCCAGACAGCAAAGCATGTACTCTAGGACTGCACTGAATTTGATGCATTAAGGCAAACCTTTTGGCCAGAAAGAACAACAGTGGAACATAAACTCTATGGACCACTGAATGAACAAACAACGACAGTGAAATTTATACAAGAGACAAAACTGCTGATATAGACAACTTATTTCAGGCGAACGAAAGAAGCAGAAAAAGATACTTCCTGTTTATGCTGACAAATGTTTATCCCATAAAGCGGTGCAAAGCTGGGTACATAATTTTCTCAAGGACGCTCTACGATTGTTGATAAAGTCTGATCTGGTCATCCTGTTGTGATTGCAGCAGATGCATCCATGCAGCTGGTGCAGGAGATGATTAGACGTGACAGGCGAGTAACGGTTGACTTTGTAGCAGCTGCAGTAGGGTGCTCACATAGTTTTTGGCCCACTGAAAACCCACCTTGGCAGGAGACATTTTATGAATGACGCAGAAGTTTAATGTGAAGTAAAATGTTGTTTAGAAAACAGAGCACACAGTTCTATGCAGCAGGTTTGGGAGGACTGATAAAACAAGTGGGGCAAGTGTTGGTGGTAATTATATTGAAAAATAAAAGGGCAGCATATGTGTAAAAATAGATGGTTTTCAAGTTATTACCATCTTTAGTTTTAAAAAAAAAACATCCATTTGTGACTTACTTATGGACTTACCCTCGTAAAAGGTGACTACTTAGGGGTGTTTCTTTTGAAGTTTGAGTACATCTGCCTGAGAGGCAGTGAACTAATAGTTTGCATACACATAGGCCAGAGCTGTAAAACGGATATGCAGGTAAAACTGGAACAGGACCAAATGCCAGACAGGATCAACAACCAGAGCTTTCTACCGGGGTTTACAGCTGGTGAATGCTAAGAAGAAGACAACTGCAATGGCAGTATCTGTTTTGGGACTACTTTAAAAAAAACTCATTATAGTCTTTACAAAAGAATCTGTTGAAAGCTGTCTTATTATTTTAAAATAATCCCAAAGGAATAGCTGTACATTTCATGTGTAACCATAACTATAACCATGACTATTTACAAAAAGAATGTAAGCAATGTAAAGGACCATTTCTGTGCAATTTAAGCATCGGGCACTGATGCTAGATGCATATATTATAGACCACTTGGCACTGGATGCGTAATATAGTTAACTTTATGTTTGCCATCTTTTACTTCCCAGACATTTCCTTTTACCCATTTTATGCTTAGTCAGCCTGAGAGCAGTTATAAAAACCTGTTTTGGTGCACATTGAGGAGTTGATATACTTGGGGCAATGGGGAATGCACAATCTCATCTACAAGGTAGAGAGAGACAAGAGAGGAGGTCCTGCTGCATTTGGGTGTTGTGTGGAATAGACATTCTAATCTACCACACAAAAAGGGAGAGGGGGGGGGGGGGAACAGGAAAATAGATGCTGATATATATCCTTTCACTCTGGGAAAACCCAACCTTAAGTTGCCTTTTTATGACATGTAGGGTAGGATTCACTCTTGCTATTCTTTGCTTCTCCTTCCGGCCCTGGCAAGACTCATGTCATGTAATCAAGTTTGGCTATAAATATAGCCTACTTTCAGATGTATTTTTATTTGTCTCTTTCAGCTGAGTCAGCTCAACCCACTGGTTCCTCCACTTGAATCAAGTATGGGAATTCCCCAAGTACACAGAAGTTTAGCCTCCGATCAAGCAGGATCATTCAGGTCTGCTGAAAGCACTGCTGGTGGTGCTTCAGGCTTGAGGGGATCTCTAGGAAATTCTCTACAGGTTTCACTGTTAATACTGCACATCCTATTCTTAACTCTTTGAGTCCCATTGAACGCGTCATACGTTCATAGATTCCTCCTACAAGCCCAATGAAGGCAAGATGCGCCGATTTTAAGTCTTTTTTGACTACCCCTTGGGCCTGTGCTGTTAAACCCCCTGGGACTCAAAGAGTTAATGTGCCTTGTCTAAAGCAGACACTGGCGTCTTAACTTTTAAATCTTATCTTTCATGTGGTATTTTCATGTTGTTAATGTTGCTTTTACATTTACTTGTTGCCCACCTCCATAAACTTTCCACGTAAAAGGTGTCAGCAACAACACTGTAAATTGGATATCTTTGGTATTGATTTGTGGTTCAACCCCCACAGTGTGTATGTCAGATGGGACCCAAAACACCTAAGCACATTCTGCAGACCTGCCCACTGAACTTACAACAATGAAAAGAAATCTGGCCTCAAGAGCAAAGTGTACACAGCAAGCTATGTGAACCACAAGGGACCTGGAACTAATTTGCAAATTAAAAGATGCAGCCTACCTGGCAAATTGATTCTGAGTGTACAAAACCAAATGCAAAGAAGAAGAAGATGTGTGGTGAAATGGTGTATCTGATTTAGTTTATGCTCTGAAAATTGTGAGTTTAGTTTCTGACTGTTCATCCTGCCCTCCTTTTACCTCCTAGTTTGTTTTTAAGTATTTAAGAGATTCCTGGGTTTTTTCACTGGAGCTGCAGATTTTTGTAAATGCAAATCAGATGAAAAAAAAAAAGAGTTCTTACAAGCTATATTTTGCTAACCCTGATATGCAGAAGTAAATAATGAGCAGTTAACTAATTAGGGAAACATAATTTGGAAGCTGCATAAATGTGGTTTTTATAGATGAATTATAAGAAGACACGGACAGATAACACATGTAATGGCAATGTCAAAGAAATTAACTCACAAGCAGAACAGATTTTTCTGTACATTAGTACATTAGAAGAGAAAGATTTACCATCTTTGGTCACACCATGAGAAGAAGAAAACTGAGGTACATTGTGAAGATGAGAGAGTTAAAGGGGAAAAGAATAATAGAGAGACCTAGAGAAAAGAGGCTGGAAAGTTTGACATCATGGTATGGAAGGTCCTTATGTCAGAAATGATTGAAAGTACATTAGACAGAAGGTTATGGATGGACATGACTATCACCACAGGGCATGGACTATCAGAAGATGCTGTGTTCTTATGTGACCAGCTTCTCTGTATGATGTAAAACCTAATGCAGTAAAATTAATTTTCTCACCAAAACATCAGCTGAATCATGCTCTTCTTAGTTTAAAAACATCTACAGTAAAAACCTTGTTAACATAAAATTCCAAGGAACAGACAAATGAAGAGTTTGTGTGAAAAACTAACTAGAGACTTCTTGTTCTTATAATCCGTGCCAGGCACTGGTTAGTCATGTCTATCCACAATGTTCTGTCTCCTGTAATTTCAATAAACTCTGACACAGATGATCCTCCATGTCATGATGTTAAACCGTCCAGTATTTTTTTTTTCTTGGCCTCCCTTTACCTCCAGCTTTCCCTCCAAATTGATATACTCCAGTTTTCTCCTTCTCTTGACGTGAGCAAAGAAGTAGATTGTCTCCTTCTGGCGTAGGCAGTAAGTTTTCTTCGTGAGTCAGTTTCTTTCAAGACATCTTCCTTACTTTTTTTTAAATCCGTTCAGGGTATTCTCATGATTCATCTATAAAATTGCATCTCTACCGCTTCGACATAATTGTTCACTAATCACCCAGCTGTCCGTGATTCACTTCCATATGTCAGGATAAGATTTATATAGCGCTTGAGAATTCTTTTTCTCATCTCAGATGGCTGAAAGATTGCATAAATTAGGGACTGATATGTCAGTTATGAAAAACACATCCCTGCTGGGACCAGCATTTTATTTGTGTTAACTGTGCATTCATGTTAAGTGATTTTATGTTAATGAGGTTTTACTTGAATACTTAATACTTAAATTACAAAATGGACCCTTGTCATGCTGCTGGCACATCAGAGATACATTGCCCAGGCTGTTGCAGACCAGTCAGCATTAAATGGGTGATACGGTCATCATCAGGCAAGCTGCCTTTACCTCCCAGGACATTACTTGATACCCAGTTTAGACATGGGTTCCGGCGCCCCATTTTGGGGGAAAAAGAATGGACCCACTGCCCCGCTAACAAGCATGTCGTAAAAGGCAATTAATTAGGGGTCTTTTCTTTGAAGTTGGATCTGCTTTGAAGTGCATCTGCTTAAGAGGCAAGGAACCAACAGTCTGCATAAAATACATCAGATCTGTAAAACAGATGTGTATGCAGTACTCGGGTTGTGGAACAAAACTGAAGTGGACAAACAACATGAACAACTTCCTGCCGACTTTTTACAGCCAGTGAACAGATAGAGAAGAAGAAGACTCAGTCAACTTGTGAGCCAGCATAATTTTTGGTGAAAATCTTGTTTCATTGCGGATTCAAGTGAAAGAAATAGTTTCTTTCTGCCTCTACTTCTTTCTGTGAGCGTCAGTCAGTACATATTAATTTGTTTATCACTTTTTCCAGACAAAAGGTAGCCTTAACACGACAACAGGGTCTTTCAAGTCCAACAGTTTGAACATCACTAGCAGCGTCACTTTGCCCAATTATCCTGGAGAAATTGTGGATGATGATGATGTGAGATATTGTTTTGGTGGTTTTTATGTTGTTATGTTAAACAGTGTTTTGCATTCGAATGTTTCTTGAATTCCTGAAAGTTTCATTCTTGTGGTAAGTAATAATTTCTTTTTCTTTCTTTCTTTTTTTCTGCTTCTTCTGCCTCCCCATTCTTCTGATATTTTTTCTGGGCGAAGTAGTTTTGTGCCTGTTTAGATTAGAGGTGTGATATTTGTGCCTTTTGGCCAGCTCTTAAAAAATAATTGTAATCACAGTAGGGACGTGGTTTTTGAGAAGTTTGCACATAATTTTATGAAGTGATAACAAAATAAATAATGCACAAAATAAATGAGGTAGTTCTATACATAAAGGAAAATGCAATGGCTGACTATTGTCAGAAGCAAAGGTTGGCCATGATTTAAAATAGTAACCGTGCCTATCCTCCATACTGAATGGAAGTAAATTTGTGTGTGTGTGTTTCTTACATATGCTGATGTAACTCTTTAGTAATTAACCTGATGAGAACAGCAAAATAAGCCAGGCAATTCGGGACATGTAATAATCATAAACTAATTTAGAAATAGACGAAGACAGGGTTTTTTGGACATGTTGTGAGAAGGAATGGTCTTAGAACTTGGTAAAGACTGGCAAGATTGATGGGAAAAAAAAAGAACAGTGGAGGGCAGAATAATAAACAACTTGGATGGCTTAACCATATGGATGGGGCAAGACAAGAAAACAAATCTGTTTGAGATTGTGTGACATGTCGAAACATGACACTGCATGTGCTTTGTCAGCATAATTTCATTTCTGACATAAATATTTTTCTTCTTCAGGATCATGACTGGCAAGGCAATCATCGCTTTGATTTTAGTGCACACGACATCGCAGCCTTGAACTATGAGGTAATATTGCAGAGATATTTTTATACTGAGCTTGTTTCTTTTAGAGGAGCTCATTTGTCTGGGCAGAGAGTAAAAGAAGTGTAGATGCAGTTTTGCTTGTAAATACATTACTCATACGTAACTGTGAGCAATAAAAGTAGATGCAGTTTTGCTTATAAATACATTACTCATACGTAACTGTTAGCAATAGAAGTAGATGCAGTTTTGCTTATAAATACATTACTCATGTGTAACTGTGAGCCATAAAAGTAGATACTATTTTGCTTGTAAATACAATACTCAGTGTAACAGTAGACCTTAAAGTGTAGATGCTATTTGGCTGAAAAATACATTACTCATGTGTAACTGTGAGCCATAAAAGTAGATGCTATTTTGCTTGTAAATACATTACTCATGTGTAACTGTGAGCCATAAAGGTAGATGCTTTTTTGCTTGTAAATACATTACTCATGTGTAACAGTAGACCTTAAAGTGTAGATGCTATTTGGCTGAAAAATACATTACTCATGTGTAACTGTGAGCCGTAAAAGTAGAAGCCGTTTTGCTTATAAATACATTACTCATGTGTAACAGTGGACCTTAACGTGTAGATGCTATTTTGCTTAAAAATACATTACTCATGTGTAACTGTGAGCCATAATAGTAGATGCAGTTTTGCGTATAAGTACTTTACTTATGGGTAACTGTGAGCCATAAGACAAGAGAAGAAGAATTGTGGCAGACAAGAGAAGTTGTGGCAGACAAGAAATGTTCTAAATTGTAGGAGTCAAAAATTCTACATTGTAGGAGTCAAGAAAAGTTCTTAGTAGACACACAAGAGAAGAAGAATTGTGGCAGACAAGAGAAGTTGTGGCAGACAAGAAATGTTATAAATTGTAGAAGTCAAAAATTCTACATTTGTAGGAGTCAAAAAAAGTTCTGAATAAACAGACAAGAGAAGAAGTTGTGGCAAACAAGAGAAGTTCTGAATTGTGGCTGGCAAGAAAAGTTCTAAATTGTACCAGATAAGAGAAGAAATTGGGATAGGCACAAAAAAGTTCTTAGTTGTGGCAGACAAGAAAAGTTCTAAATTGTGGCAGATAAGAGAAGAAATTGGGACAGACAAGACAAGTTCTAAGTTGTGGCAGGCAAGAAATTCTAAGTTAAAAAAAAAGATTTCTTAATGGTGTTTACTGCTTGAATTTTAGTTTGGCTTGCATTTAATTTATGTTAGCATAAGTGTCTGCATTTGGTCTGATATTGTTAAATTTGTGAAAATTTAATATAATAAATTGAGCATAATCCATTGTTAATGAAGGACCAGCAGTTCTCAATGAAAATGTTTCTCATTCTCCATCTCGGCAGGATTCAGATTCGGAAGGTGATATCAAGGCTAAAGTGGACACTGAAAGTGAAAGTGATGACTACAAGGAAGTAGTAAGCTCATTTATTGTTGTTTTTCTTCTTCTTCTTTGACTCCTCACCCTCATCTTCTTTTCTTCCTTTGCTGTTCTTGTCCTAAAGGAGCATATGCCTTCAGTCAACCCAGCAACAGATTTGTTGGGATTTGTAGCTACAGTTTTGCACGGTATGAGATAGTCTGCACTTTACCCTTGTGGACAGGCATCCCAAATTAATCAACATTTGCGCAGACATGCTCTCTACATGCAGTAAAGAGAGTCTGGCCAGTTTTGGTGGAATCATAGCTGTATTGATCCGTAGAGGCATCACAGCCTTCATAAAGCCCTTTTATTTTGATAACAACTGACAAGGAGAATGAAAAAAAAAAAAGATGTGACACTCAATCTCCTGTCAACACCCCTCCCTTCCCCTGTTGCCTCTTATGACATGCTTGTTAATGACTTTTTATTTTAATAACTTTTACTATAGGCCCGGGGAATATTTACATGATTCCACATTGGTGATATTCCATGTTGACACTGGCTTGGAGTCTGTTTATGATAAATATATTACATTTTGTTTAAAATATTTTACTTGGTTTGAGCCGCAGACTGTGCCAGAAGAACTAAGTTTTAAACATGCACAATGGCACAGTACATTTAAGTAGTTTTAAAACATCTTTTTTTTTTGGGGGGGGGGGAGTAAACTGAAATTTTCTTTTTTTTTTTTAAATTTAAAATGTGCATCCAGTATTTATTGTAATTCCTCACTACTTTCAATAAAATGGTTATGCAATGTTGAATTAAGAATCGACATCACTGCACTCGGGACACTCCCATAAGTTCTCAGTCCCCATCTTCAGCAGCAAGCAAAAAGTTCCAATTCCGATGGTACCAGTAACCGTCTGTTTGTATATCCGTCTCATTCTTCCTCTGAGTGTTGAGTGTCAGTCAGATCTCTTGATAACTCTTCGCAGCGCCATTCTCCTTAGACTGTAATGATCTATCTGCGCTTCCGCTCTGTTTAATCGCTCCTGAAGGGCCCTCACGATATAATGGTTATACTAACACACAAAAATTGTCAGTTAAAGAATAATTTAACTTTTAATTCTTTTAATTTATATAATCTGAAAATCACATCAGCCACTGAATTGTGGCTCTACTAAAGATGGTAAATCCTGCGCAGACTGATGTTAAATGAAGAAGTTCTGACATTTGTCAAGGCACAGGAGAAGCTGTTTCATGGATAGTATTAAAAAAATCAAAATCAAATGTTTTACTATTGTAAATGTAAATATTGTGGACACAAACAAAACATTGCAAAATTTATTGCCTGGCTTATTTTGCTGTATCTTGTCAGTTTAATTACTACATAGTTACGTCGGCATATCCAGAAACACTCACACAAAAATTGACTTTCATTCAATATGGAGGATACTATTTTTACCTGCGGTCAATTTTTGCTTATAACAATAGTTAGCCATTGCGTTTTCCTCTATGTTTAGACTGAAAGGATATAGTTTTTTAACCCAGCTGCTGAGTTGAGTGCAGGGCGTGACACTGTGAGCTGCATATTTTGTTTGGAATATACTTCGATTGTGGACAATGGGGTTTATGTTGTGAACTGTAGATTCAGAAAATGGTGATTGCCCTGTGATGGTGCCTTAGGTGATTAATTGCATGTGCAACTACTGAGCTGTTGTAACTGCCTCTTCCATCAATGATGAACTGCATATCTAATGTCTGTCTGTCTAAGGTAGCACCTCTGACAGCTGCCTTTTGCATTTAATACATGTGTATGTTATGGTATATGTGGAGACTGCAGTTTATCTCAATTTTTTCACAATGGACAGTGATGGTCATTCTGTGTCGTTTTCCTTGGCACATTTGCTATGAAGTTGAAACTGATTACCTAATTACACAGAAATTCTTTCCACTGCAATACGTGCATCATAATGTCTGGTTACACTATTTTTAAAAAGACTTATTAGGATAACACATTCTGAGAAGAAAAATGTAAACATAGTCTGATATCAGATATTGCTTTTGCAGTGCATAAACGTATAGAAGAATAAAAGTTGTCATGTACCTCATCATTTGGCCCTTCAGAAACACTTCTTTTAGTCTATACCGCGTGTTGTTGCTAATCATATAAGTCTACAGCCGTTTTTTTTTCATATACTGTTAGTCCATTCTGATACAGATGTCTTTTCATGCAAGACTATCCTACATCTTCTGCCTGATGTGCTAATTGCTTGGAAAGGGTTGTTTGGTCCTTTACTTTTATACTTAACAGACTTCCACTGCCTTGTAATCATATCTCTCATGTTTCTTTTATTTGCTATAGATTGTATACATTTTACTCATGTAAATCTGCCTAGGATTTTGGTTTGGACAAGAATTTGTCAGAGAAACTGATGGAGTTCGAGAGCTTAGAGCCTGGACTAAGGGGAGCGTTAGAAAAGGTACGTTTGTGTCAGTATCATCCTTAAACTTTTGCGCACTTATGTTCTTCACAAACCGAACACCTTTCTGTGTATTTATTAGTTACGGTATATATGATAGTCTTTTTTAGTTTCATTTGCTTTGTCCCATGAAGTTTTTACATTAACCCATATTATCTTTTTTAGTTGGTGCCATGGTATTATTGTTTTAACCGCTTTGTGTCTAGTTGTTAGTTTTCAGATATATCAGTTTGGGATGGAAGTAATCAAGGTACTTGTTTCAGAAAGAGTTGACAATTCTTTCTTTAACCATTTTTTAAAAATCAGTCTTTTTCTGTTAAGCTCTTCTGTGTTATATCAGAAATATATTGGCTTGTGGGTCACATATGATTTTACGAGCATTAGTCTGACTGTATATGATGGAGTAAAATGCAAGGTCAATTTCTTTTCTAAAGTAATGTGCAAACTGACCATAACGAGTGTGAAGGAAAACTACTCTGAAATTTTCCTTCATGAGGTTTAATTGTTTAAGTCTTGTTTCGAAGCAAATTCACTTTGGCCTTGGACAACTTGAGATTGTGAACAAGTACGTTAACTTCTTTCTGGGTAAAAATTTGTGGCCCAGATGCTGCACCAGGTCAGATGAATGACTCATCATAAGATGATAAAGACTGCGGAGCAGCTGGTATCAATTCTCTCTCAGAGGCAACTCTTTGGTGGAAATGTCTTTCACGGTTCATTAACCTGAAGTCCTCCACTGTGCGAAAAATGGTCAGAAAGAAGATTATGTATTTGGGTATGCTGTAGTCCAGTTCTTTTTCCCCTCCTGACTCAGATGGAACCATGCAGAAATAGCAGACATTTACATGATTGCTAGACTCTCTCCAAACCATAGAAACTGCAAATGGCATCGATAAATTTGTCCTTTTCATCCACTTTTATGCAGCATATATGTTTGTGGCTCTACCCTTGTCCTGGTCCCTGATCTTGCACCCGAAATAGCAGTCAAACACCTTTTTCAGTATTGCTGTGATGACTTTTTTCTGTCTTGCAAATGTCTTTACCCGGAAATATAACAAAAGTTATCTGCACTGCTAACACACTTTTGAGGCATCCCTACTGCTGGATTCAAGTCGCAGGGATGAAATTACTTGTTCCCACCCTAAGAGTTTGGTTTTTACCTACTTTGTGTTCATCGGCTGTAAACTCTAGTGAAAATTTCTGGTTTTTTGTCCACTTTAGGGCTTTAGTCTTGTTCTAGAACTTCAGTTTGTCTGCAGACTGTTGGTTCCTTGCCTGTCATGCAAATGCACTCATACTTTGAAGGAAACATCTCTAATTAGTCCCCTTGTATGATTTGCTTGATTGGGGAGCTTCAGGTCTGTTCTGTTCCCCCCAAAATGGGTCTCTGTAACCCACACAGAAAGCTTTTTACTAATTATTGCATCATTTTTGACTAACAATACCTTCCACTGAGGTATCTATGTTTGGATGATGCAGTTCACAGAAAATGTTGCATTATGCAGCTGACCGTACAGCGTTTTAAAATGGCTAACATTCGTACTATATACAGGCAGAGTAGTTTATAATGACCATCTCTGAATTTTCTAAACTGTACATGTTAGTGTCATTTTCATGTAAGGCAGCCAAAAATTTGTAAGATTGGTTCTTTTTATGTCACTGCCAGGATCCTGCTGTCTGGTGTAATAGTAACAATAATAATAATATTATTGAGTTATTTTATTTAAAAATTGACCTGACTCCCAGGTCACAGCAGTCTAAAATGGCTTCCAAGGAATGTTTTAGTTAGTAAAGATGACCAGTATGATACTGACCATATCACTTGTCAAGTTCCAGTTGGTTGACACAGAAATAATATCAGCACTATGTGCACAGTGAGAGCCACAATATCATAGTGGCAAGACGCTCAGACTCCATGTAAAAAAGTTCTAGGATTCAAATCTATAATGAGGTGAATTTAAAAAAATTACAAATTGAACTTTGTTTTTGGTTCTTCTTCTTGGCATTCACCAGCTGTCAACATTGAACTGTAACTTTGAGGGAAAAACATCTAATTAGTCACCTTTTTTAAATCTTTGAATGTTATCGTTAGGATGAAAGATTAGTGCCTCTCTCCCACCCCTCCCCCCATTCCCCTTCTAAATGTTTAGAGAGGCACCCAGAACAAGCCTATAAGTGCTCAGCAGGGTGGATGTTGTCCCCGCTGAAAGCAAGCTAAGATGCATGTCAGATTCATCTTCACTTTCACTTATCTCATTACTGGGAGCCACTGTGGTGTAGCGGGTAGACGCCTCATTACTGGGAGCTGCCGTGGTGTAGCGGCTGGATGCCTCATTACTGGGAGCTGCCGTGGTGTAGCGACTAGACACCTCATTACTGGGAGCCCCTGTCGTGTAGCGGCAAGACGCCTCATTATTAAGAACCGCCGTGGTGTAGTGGCTAAACGCCGTATTACTGGGAGCTGCCATGTTGTAGTGGCTAGACGCCGTATTACTGGGAGCCGCCATGTTGTAGTGGCTAGACGCCGTATTACTGGGAGCCGCCGTGTTGTAGTGGCTAGACGCCCCATTACTTGGAGCCGCCGTGGTGTAGCGTTAGATGCTCGCCTGCAGATTTAAAGTAATGGGTTCTGGTCCTGAAGGAGCTGGATTTTTTCCAAAAATGACCTTGGCTCCCAGGTTGGCCCAGCCTTAAATGGGTACCAGGTACAAGTCCTGCGAAGTAAAGGCGGCTGTCATGATCTTGACCGCATCACCCACAGAGTGCCGATTGGTCTATAAAATATAAAATATAGGTCTAACCCTGTGGAAAAGATTGCTTTACTTTACATCTCATTACTCTGCTTCTTGTAATTCTGCTAGTAACTTAGTAAAATTCATTACTAACATTATAGCTTTTAGATTTAACACTTTGTTACCTGTGTTTTATTATTTATAGTATGTTACTTTTTAATTAAAATAATAATCGCTTGCACTGACCTATTTAAATTGTAGATAAACGGAAGCGACAGTAGATTAGGCCAGGTAAGAGTTGCATTTTTCTGCTGAAACACAGGTATAATTTATCAGCATGTCTTTGTGGTAATGGGTTAGCTTTTTGTGCTTGTTCTTTGTTTGGTGGTTCCTTCTCTTTCTTTTGTTTTGTTTTGTTGTTGTTACTATTTCAACTGTATCTTTTATCATAAGTTGCAAAGTGAAGAATCAACTGATTAAGTTGCGAAGGTTGAAGAGGCGAAGTGAAGGATTACCTGGATGTAGATTTAAAATAAAAGGCTGCTTGAATGGATTAGCAAAGTGAAGGATTGCCTGAATAGAGTTGTGAAGTGAAAGGCTGCTTAAATGGTCTGAAAACCAGTGGCAGAAAGAATAAATAAAATAAAAGGAAGAAAAAGAAGAGATAGACTTTGCATCTGCAAGGGAACAAGGAATACACATTTTCATGCTATATGTCTCCAGGAAAGTGCCACTTTCTTATTATGAAATATTGGTGAATTGATTTTCTGCTTTTGGGATCCAGGAACCCATTTTGTGGGGACAATAATAAACCCACTGCCCCCAACAAGCATGTCATAAAAGTACATCTGCCTGAGAGATAAAGAGCTAACATTCTGCATATAGATAAGCCAGGCCTGTAAAGCGGATGTGCACTCAAAACTCTCACAAAGTTCTGGAACAAGACCAAAGTCCAAAAGTGGATGAACAACCAGAACTCTTTGTAGGAGTTTACAGCCGGTAAAGCTAAGAAGAAGACTCTTGTAAGTTTTAAACTAACCACATGTATGTTCTGTGTGCCTAATGTGCGACTGCCTATAAACACACTAGGATTACTCCTGTACATGCCAGGCTCATGTTTCCTATTTAGTAGTCAGTGGAACACATTTAAGGGGTCCATAATATAATTTACAGAGCCATGATGGTGTACCAGCTAGATGCCCAACAGTGGATCTGAAGATCCTGGGTTCAAATCCGAACAGAGCTTCACCTTGGGGGGGGGGGGGGGGAGCCACTGGTGTAGCAGCTAGAAGCTTTCCAGCAGATCTAAAGGTCTTTGGTTCAGATCTACATGCTGCCGGATTTGTTCAGATATGACCTCGGCTGTCACGTCGACCCAGCTTTAAATGGGTAACAGGTAAATTCCTGAGGAGTAAACACGGCCAGCATGATGACTACCATATCACCCAACTACGGCCAGTTGGTCTATAAAATATGAGTCTGGCCTCACATTCTCAATACTTTTAATATAATTTACAGAAAACTCCTCAGCTTTGGAATGCATTTTGTGTATGTGTGTGTGTAACTCTGACATTTTAAAATTATAAGTTGTTTAGTACGACTGTAAAGAAAAATATGGTGTCCTTTCCAAACTAAGAAGGGTTTACGTATATTATCTAATTCCGAACCGCACTGTCAGACAGTAAATTTTGTATGCAATATATTGTTTGTTTTTATTATTAAGTTCACAGTGCAGTAACATTGCTTACACTTTCTACATGTTGTTTCTCTGTGGGAGTTTAAGCTACTATATTATATTTTTATTTTATTTTACCATGTCTTAGTGCAGTCATTGTCTGTCCTCTTTTAATGTGCTTATTACTGTTACATGTTTTGCCTACATTAAAAGTAATTATTGAAATACTTTCAAATAATCTGCAGTCTGGTTAACCATATGTATCATACAGTAAATTGAAGTGTTGGTGGTGAGCTGGGGCACAGCTCGACCTAAAATGTTTTAGCTCAGAATTCTGTACCTACCTATCTAATGCATTTTCTTCTTTTTTCTTCTTCTCCTCCTCCTTCTTCTCCTCCTCCTCCCCCTTTTTCTCCTGCTCCTCTTCTTTTTTTTCTCCTCCTTCTTCTTCTCCTTTTTTCTCCTCATCCTCCTTCTCCTCCTTCTTCTCCTGTTACTCCTTCTTCTTCTTCTCCTCCTCCTCCTTTTTCTTCTCAAGTCCTGTTCTGCCTTTCGGCCTCAAACTTTGAAGATGTATTGGGTTGAGCCTTGGTATGTGCTGTATAGATGCTGGTAAATATTCCAACTATCCATAGCTTGCTTGGTCAACCTCCTTTATGTCTGAATGACAGGGTCCTCTGTGGCGCACTATCTGATGGAAGTCCTGACTTATGTCCCAAGCATTTAAATTTTATACCTGCCATATCCGTTTAACTCTAATTTTGGAGAGTTTTTTGGTTTGAAAACTTGACTTTTATGCTAACATTTATGGTTTATTTATTCTGTGTAAATTTAAAAACAAATTGTGCAGTTATTTATGTGTAGCATATTTTCCCATATTCATTTATCTCATTTCCACCCTGTGAACATCTAAACTGTAAATAGGCGTTGTCATGTTGTATGTTCTGGGATGGTCATTTACTAATGAAACAATATCTAAAAATGGTGGTTATAAAAATATCTATATCTATATACATACCTATATAGATAATGGTTTATTTTTCGTGAAATATTTACACTGGTTCCCAAGTTGACCGAGGTTAAAATACGTACCAGGCAGTGTCATGGGAAGTAAAGGCAGCTGGAATCATGTTGACTACATAACCCATCGAGTGCCAGTTGTGCTAAAAAAATATGAGTTCTACATCAAGTGCCCTGGCATGGAAGCATCCTTAAGTTCTTTATTTTTCATGAAATAATTACAGATGTACATTTTGCATGGGGGGGGGGGGGGGGGGGGGGGGGGGGGGGGGGGGGGGGGGGGGGGGGGGGGGGGGGGGGGGGGGGGGGGGGGTGAAATAATTTCATTCTGGTTAAATTTTGAAAAGTGACTTTTTTTGTATTGAAATAATTACATATCCTGTCACATTTTATATATTGGTGTTTTTTTTAGGTGAAATAATTTTTCTGGTTACATTTTATGTAGTGGTTCCTTTTTCATGAAATAATTACATATCTGGTTACATTTTGTGTGCTAGTTTATGTAGTGGTTCCTTTTTCATGACAGAATTACATATCTGGTTACATTTTGTATAATGGTTTATTTTTTGTTGAATATAATTTTTTTTTTTTTTTACATTCTGTGTTGTGGTTTATTTGTTCATGAAATAATTACATTCTGGTAATATTAAAAAATGAAACAGTGACATATCTATTGTGTATTGTTGACCGCATCACTCACCAAGTGCCGAATGATCTTGAAAAATAGGAATATTGTTCTGAAAAATATGAGTATTGATCGTGAAAAATATGAGTATTGATCTGAAAAATATGAGTATTGATCTGAAAAATATGAGTATTGATCTTGAAAAATATGAGTATTGATCTGAAAAATATGAGTATTGATCTGAAAAATGTGAGTATTGAACTGAAAAATGTGAGTATTGATCTTGAAAAAATCTGAGTATTGATCTTGAAAAATATGAGTATTGATCTTGAAAAATATGAGTATTGATCTAAAAAAATGTAAGTATTAATCTTGAAAAAATATGAGTATTGATCTTGAAAAAATATGAGTATTGATCTTGAAAAAATATGAGTATTGATCTTTAACAATATAAATCTAGCACCATATACCTAAAAGGGGCTCAAGAAAAAGAGGAAAGAGAAAGATTATGATTTATTAAGAAGATTGTCCATCATGGACAAAACTGAAAGGAAATGCATCAGCTTTCATTATGTTTTGTTTCCTGTCCTCTCCAGGATATTGATGGCACTCTGTCTTTGAAGTCAACAGCCAGAGATGATTCTCCAGGGGGCAAGAGTTCACCTTTAGACCTTGATGCTGAGCAAAAGAAAAAAGCGGACGTGGTGGCCGTAACAGATAAGTGAGTGTCCTGAAAGGGATTGGTAGCCCCACATGTAATACCAAATTTTGAAATGTGTTTCCCTTCTGCTGTAAACTTCAACTTATCGTATAGTCCTGTCATTAAAGTATGTGCATTGGGGAAAACAGACTCACTGCCTATCTAAAAGCATGTTGTAAGAGTTGACTAATTGGGAGTTTCCTTCAAAGTTGGGAGTGCCTCTGCCTGAGAGGCAAGGAACCAAAAGTCTGCATACAAATGAGGTCATTAAAATGGATGTGCGCATGCAGAATTCATGTTCTGGAACAGGACAACAGTCCATAAGTTGACGAACAGCCAGAACTTTCCACAAGAGTTTACAGCTGGTGAATGTGAAGAAGAAGAAGATCCCCCTAGTAGAGCATAGGCCCCTTAACCACCTCACACCAGATCATCCTATCCTTTGCTGTCACATGCAGCTCACCCCAGATCATCCCTGTCTTTTTAACTTCACTCTCCTGTTTTCTTCTCGGTGTGTTTTTTCATCTGCTTTTATTTCAGCATCGCAAATTTGAGCTGAAGCTCAAATGTTATAGGGAAGAATTAAAATTTGTTTAAAGTTAGGCACAGGTCAGCAATTAATAAAGAACAACCATATAGGTACTTGTAGTTGTGGTCAAGGTTTTAACACTACTGCAAATGGGTTGCCCCATGTTTGCTCTGTTCCCCATCATCGATGGAAGCAGCAGCCACAGACAAATCAGCAGTTGCACATGTGATCAATTTTAAACACATATAGCACCACTAATTCTGTGGCAGCAAGCCGTGTGCCATTTTCTGAATCTGCAGTTCACAACACCATGTTGGTCACAGTTGAAAAACATTTCAAATGAAATCTGCAGCTCAAGATGTTCATGCCATGCACTCAACTCAGTAGCTGAGGAACAAAACTATATCCTTTCAGTCTACAAATGGAGGAAAACACAACAGCCACCATCTGTCAGAAGTGAAAAATTTGCAGCAACTACAAACAGTGACTGCGTATTTTCCATTTTGACAAGAAGTTTGATGTCTACTTGTAGTACACTTGATAAGTAGCAGTATCTGCTGCAGGAAATGAGCATTGATGGGTATACCCCATCTGCTGTGATGTTTATTCTTCCTAACACAGTAGTCAGTAGTAAGTAATAATAGTATAGTCTTTAACCCCATTTCTTAATTTTCTGTTTATCATAATATCCTGCCTGTGTTGCTGTCATGTGCATATCACCGATCACAGCTAAGTGATATATCACGAAAATGTGACATTTTATTCTCACTACTTTTTTCCACATTTAGAAAGGTACCAGACCAGTTTCTGAAAGAAGAAGAGCTGCGTATTTCAGCAAACAATGAGAAGGCTCTTCGAGACCTAAAAGACAAACTGAACAGAGAACTTGAGGATGCAAAGCTTGAACTTCTAGAGGTGAGAGTATATGTAGCTGGTATCCAGAATCTATAAAGATTTCTTGTGTTTGGGCCTGCCTTATTTGTTCATATGTAGTTTCCTCTTCTCTTCAGTTTTTACAGATTTTTTCTTTCTGTGAATCCATCAAGGCCATAAGTGGTGAACAAAAGATAAACTGAAAAGAATCACTCATCAGTTCAGTGAAGGGATGACAGTCAAAATTATGCGGGACTGGACAACCTAATGGTTTTAAACTTAAGACACACACACAACAGACTTAATAATTGCATGCACACTGCTTTTTACTGCAGTGGTGGGCTTAGTCATAAAATGGTGGTGAACTTGAATTGTTTGCGCACATCTATTTATTGATCTGGCTTAACTTGTATCCAGACTGTTGATTCCTTGCTGCTCAGGCAGATGCGTTCCCATCCTGAAAGAAAAATCTCTAATTAATCTCCTTTTATCACATGCTTATTAAAGAGACATTGGGTTTGTTCCTTTTCTCCCTACGATGGGGCCCTGGAACCCACACGGGAAAAGGATAGAGGGAAGAAAACAAAGCTGAGGTACTGAGTTGCAGTTATCGTCTTATCACTTGTCGAAACCACAAGAAACAGGCAAATGCAGTTTTTGATGCTTATATCAACTGAAGGTTGGCGTCTGTGGCTTACGCGTTATGAATCTGCTTCGTAATTCAGAGGTGATGTATTTGATCCCAGCTATGGCTGATTTGGTAGCAGACCACATCGCATTGATTTTGACAGTCGTATCAAGAGCCGACCATTCAAAAAGCAGTGGCAAACTGTTGGACGTAAAACTGCATATTGAAATCACAAACTTTAATCTGAAAAAATGCTGCGAACTAGCCAACCTTATGAAACTAGCCAACCTTATTTAACTAGCCAGTCTTATGAACTAGCCAGCCTTATGAAACTCGCCAACCTTATGAAACTAGCCAGCCTTATGTAACTAGCCAGCCTTATGAAACTAGCCAGCCTTATGAAACTAGCCAGCCTTATAAAACTAGCCTGCCTTATGAAACTCGCCAGCCTTATGAAACTAGCCAGGTTTATGTAACTTGCCAGCCTTATGAAACTAGCCAGCCTTATGAAACTAGCCACCTTATGAAACTAGCCACCTTATGAAACTAGCCACCTTATGAAACTAGCCAGCCTTATGAAACTAGCCAACCCTAAGAAACTAGCCAACCTTATGAAACTAGCCAACCTTATGAAACTAGCCAACTTTATGAAACTAGCCAGGCTTATGAAACTAGCCAGCCTTATGAACTAGCCAGCCTTATGAAACTTGCCAACCTTATGAAACTAGCCAACGTTGTGAAACTAGCCAGCCTTATGAAACTAGCCAGCCTTATGAAACTAGCCAGGCTTATGTAACGTGCCAACCTTATGAAACTAGCCAGCCTTATGAAACTAGCCAGCCTTATGAAACTAGCCAATCTTATTAAACTAGCCAGCCTTATGAAACTAGCCAGCCTTTTGAAACTAGCCAGCCTTATGAAACTAGCCACCTTATGAAACTAGCCAGCCTTATGAAACTAGCCAACCTTATGAAACTAGCCAGCCTTATGAAACTAGCCAACCTTATGAAACTAGCCAGGCTTATAAAACTAGCCAGCCTTATGAATTAGCCAGCCTTATGAAACTAGCCAACCTTATGAAACTAGCCAGCCTTATGAAACTAGCCAACCTTATGAAATTAGCCAGCCTTATGAAATTAGCCAGCCTTATGAAGCTAGCCAACCTTATGAAACTAGCCAACTTTATGAAACTAGCCAACTTTATGAAACTAGCCAGCCTTATGAAACTAGCCAACCTTATGAAACTAGCCAGCCTCATGAAACTAGCCAGCCTTATGAAACTAGCCTTTTGTGGGGAAAATACTAAATGACAGAGACAGCTCAGACATTTGGGCAAGAAGTAAAAATGTCAGCAATGCCACCTTCGTCAAAATAATAGATAACTGAGAAACATAAAACAAATACAAACATTATTTTTAAATAAAAAATGGTTTGCTTCACAAAGAGACTAGCACAAGCACATAGAGACTTTAGTTTTTAATGCCATATCATACATGGCAAATGAGAAGAGGGATTTAGAACCTGAGCTAGACCAAAAGCAAGATGGAAAAAATTATTAAAAAGACTCAAGAGGATCAAGTGTTGCTTGTCGAGTTGGGAAGATAAGCAAGAAACAAAACATAATATCTCCCTCAACACCTGAAGTAAGAAAAGAAGAACTGAAGAAAAAGAGAGGATTGGAGAGACAACCCTCATGTGGGTTCCAGGGTCCCATTGTGAGGGGAAAAACAAGAAAAGACCAACTGCCTCCCTAACAAGCATGTCATAAGAGTCCACTAATTAGGGCATTCCTTCAAAGTCAGAGTGCGTCTGCTTGAGAGGTAATGGACCGACTGTTTGAATACAAAGAATCAGATCAGATATGTAGAATAGATGTGCACACAAAACTCAAGTTCTGGAACAAGACTAAAGTTCAGAAGGGGACGATAAGCAGAACTTTCCACCAGAATTTACAGCCCGTGAAAGTGAAGAAGAAAAGTAAGAAGAGACATAATGGCTACAGATCAGGCACCAGAAGAATAGAACATTATTTTCTGCGTTTGATTTTGTGTTTCTCTGTTTCCAGGATAAAGTCAGGAGACTGAAAAAGCTGCAAGACGATATAAAAAAGGAGACAGATGACGAAGAGAAGAGGCTGAGAACTCAAAAGAGAGAAGCTGTTAAGTAAGTGATTTTGTTACCTGTAGCAGATACTTCTTTTTCACCTTCTTTGTTCATTTGAGGACACTGAGTGGGTTGTGGCCGTTTACAACATGGCTGCGAAATTTGCGCCTTTGACCATCACATCCGACTTCAGCAAGCATATGTTGCCTGGGTAAGCCTTCCTGGTATTTAGCAGATACTAAACTAACATTTCTGCACATTAGAAGATTTTACACCAGTGTATTTATAAATAGATAACTAAATACACCAAAGTTTTTTATCAATAGAGTGCTGTATACATTAGAGTATTTATCAAAAGAATACTAAATACATCAGAGTATTTATCAGCAGAATACTAAAAAAACCAGAGTATTTATTAACACAGTACTAAATACACCAGAGTATTTATTAACACAGTATTAAAAAAACCAGAGTATTTATCAGCAGAATACTAAATACATCTGAGTATTTATTAACACAGTACTTAATACACCAGAGTATTTATCAACAGAGTACTAAATACATCAGAGTATTTATCAACACTGTACTAAATACATTGAGTATTTTTCAACAGAGTACTAAATCCACCAAAGTATTTATCTGTGGAGTACTAAATACTCTAGTGAAAACTGTATGACTGTCATCAGCTTGACTGTAGTCCGACCCTACTTACCTCATCACTTTATAAAATAAAAATAGGCCCAGCACCACATGCCAGATGCACAGGTAAAGGGTCCTTTATTATCACTACTTGCTAATGGACCTAAAGTGGAAGACCATCAGTCAGCGCTTCACAGGTCCTGGGTAGTTAGCCTCCTTTGGATATTTTCTCCAGGAAATGCCGGTTTATTAGGAAATAAACAGATAGACTGGCTGGTTCTACACAATTTGGTAGTGAACTGATGCATAACAACTAGATGTAAGTGTCCTTTGAAGGGGGTGGGGTGAGTGAACAGTGCAGAGGCACACATGGATCGTCACGGTCTGAGGAGAACGGCCCTGCGGGGAGTGACCAGGGGATCTGGCCGATGATCAACACTCAAGGGAAAAGTGAGGCGGATATACGATCAGACTGTTACTGGCACCATAGAAATACTCTATGCTTGCTGCTGAAGATGGTGATTAATCGCTCTGGAAGATGTCCTGAGTGCTGTGATGTTGATTCTTAATTAAACACTAAAGTGGAAGACCAACCCCACTGCATCGGTAACAACAGCATCAATTTTCTACACACTGGGGTCTCTGTGGCAAAGTGGTTAAGCCTCACGCTCTAACGGTCATAGAGGTAATTTTATGGCTGTCTCGTTCAGTTAAGGAAGGCAGTATTTGCAGACATCCCTGGAGACTGTCACAAGAGCTACAGAGTTTGTGCTTTGTTCAGTGCTCTCAGCAGGCTGCTAGTCATTCACTGGAGAGTGACTGAGCCATGTGTGATTAAAATCCAGTACAGAAGTCGATCCTGTAGATTTCTAAACATTATTGACTTTAATCACTCAGTCTGAATATTAACTGGTGACAGAATCTTCTTTGCTTTAAAATACACTATTTGTTCTGCAGGGATACATTGTGTTAAAAAACCTGAAAGGACTAAAAAGTTTATTTGTAGTATGGATTAGTCTACTTGTTTTCAGAAATAGTCTCATTTGAAATGCTAACCACAGAAATATACATGTATATTAGCAAGACATCAATTTACTTATTGCTAACTCAGACCTTGTCAGTCTTGTAATTTTTGCTTTATATTTTATACTTCTTTTTTAAGAAAATCCTTTTATATATATTTAAAGAAATAAGGTATGTCACCTTGCCCCCCCTCCTCTCCTCTACTACTTAACACTTTCTAATAGTGCTTTCACAGATTGAACATGCCAGTTTTTTTTTTGCTTTCCGATAGAAGCTTATTAGTTTTCATTTCCATTATATTTTTAAAAAAATCTTAGGCTAAACTAACTCTAGAAGATAGCATTTTATTATGATTTATCTTTAGATAATGAGGACACGAACAGAGTATTGCAGAATTTATTGCCTGCCATATGTGGCTTATATTAGTATGCTGGGCGTTGGTTTGCAATTTCTTGTATAGGCTATTCTGCTTTTTTTAAATAAATCATCACATGCCCTGGCTGGTAAGTGTAGTCTGTCATGTTTCACCATCTCACACGATCACCAGAATCACAGATCAGCTCAGTTTGTTTGGTTTCACCCCATCCATCTGTCCAGGCCATCCAGATATTTATCTCTTTTAGTTCCTCTTGCTCTTTTCCTATCAATGTTGCCAGTTGTTACTAAGTTCTTTAGTCCGTTCTTTCTCATAATATGTCCAAAAATATTGACTACGTCTGATTGTTCTAATAAGTTTATGACTTTAATCTGTCCTAATGAGGCCTGTTTTGTTAACGTACAGACTGCAAATTATATCGTTTGTGTCGTATTTTCTTAAACACAGTTGAAAAGTGTTGCTTCGGATTTAGTCTTTGTCTAAACTTTTAGCTGATTTTTAGCTGGGTCTTAACAGAAAACAAAAACTTTTTTGTGTATTGTATTACCACCTTGATCACATTGCATACTTTATTTTAAGTATGCTGCTGCCATAATTGATTGTGACAATTATTTAGAAAAGCTAGCATTAGAAGAGAAAATCATAGCTTTCATTTCCCAATGATAAATCTATGGTAAACATGCTCTGACCACAGGTGATGATAGTCCTTACTAATCGCTAATCATATAACTTGATTTATAGTGAAGTTACATGAACCAAAAGTGCTATTCCAGTCTGAATTGAAAATGGCATTTACAATGACATAACAGTTATCATCAAGTGCCTTGCTCACCACATATCTGGTTTGATTCAGCTGCCTATGGCTTGGCAGCAGACCACTTTGCATTGGTAAAAGCTATTGAGAAAAAAGTGGCAAACTACTCTTCTTCTTCTTCGACTAACTGAAAGTTCTGGTTGTTCATCCACTTCTGGACTCTAGTCCTGTTCCAGAAACTGCGGTTGGGTGCACATTGTTTACTGGTAGACTCATTTGCATGCAGACTGTTGGTCCCTTGCCTCTCAATCAGATTTACTCCAACTTCCAAGAAAGCTGCCAGTTAGCCAACTCTTACGACATGCTTTTGGGCAGGCAATGGGTCTTTTCTTGTTTTCCCCACAATGGAGCCCCGGAACCCACACGGGAGGGGAAACTACTGAGTGTAAAGGAAAGTGATAAATCTTAGACGGCAGAACGATTGCATGTCCTGTGAGTAAAGCTTGATGAAGCATGCCTATGCCATCTTCAAGGCCAAGACAGGAGACACTATATAACCAACTTCTCATGGGAACAATAAGTAGAGGTACCTTGGAGTGGCTGAGGCATTGAAGGACTGAGCACACATGGGAATGCCCAGGGTGCAGTGACGTCATTTGTGATAACATAACATACTAAATGTAAAATGACCCCTTAAAAGCAGAAACCAGCCAACAAATGCTGGTTGGGGTTGGCTTGTAGTGTCCTGTAAAGGATGTAAAGCTAACTTAACTTAACTCTTGTTACTTGTTAGTCAATTACAAGCAGAGCTAGAGTCAGTTCACCAGCAAGAGATGGACCATCTGACAAAGACCCAGCAACTAGACTTAGAAAAGCTTCAGCATGAACACAGGTCAGCCTGCTCTAAAGAGGAGGCTGTGCTACGGTAAATTAGTTGTATACTGGTTCATATTAGTTTTGTTTGTGCTGTATTGTGTCTTCTGTGATTTTGATGCTTTGCTTTACATTACAGTAGCAATTTTTTTATTTGTATAGAATGCCTTTCTGTTTTTTTTTTTTTTTTTACTTATATAATGAAATCTAGTGTAGTGATTCTTTGCTTATGTGCTTGGGTAGTATTTTTTCCATCTAGTTTTGTAGATGCTTCAGATTAAATCTTCTCAGAACTCTTTTAAAGATATTTTGTTCATCAGAACAGAGGATATTTTTGTGTGTGTGTGTCAACATTTATTTTAACTTTTTTTTATTGTAATTTAGCACGAATGCTTTTATTATTACAGGGAAATCCCATTAATATGAATTCTAAAGAATCGAAAAATCTATAGATTTTCTTAAAAGAATTTGTACTAACTTGGGACTAATATTGATACGTCCCTGCTGGGACCAAGATTTTGTTCTTGTTAACTGAGTGTTCTTTCTAAAGCAAATTCTTTTTTTCTTTTTTCTCAGCTCCTTTTTCTTCTTCATCTTTGATCCTTCTGTCAGAAAACATATCAGGAGGCCGGTAGCCTTGATAAAAGCTGTTGTGCAGCTCATATCTTCCTGTGTACCACATAGCTTTGCATTCAAATGACATTAAGGCAGGTTTGTGTAACAGAATGTTTGTGGGGAGGATTTCTACATACTATCTGTGCCTTTCGACCTGGTGCCTTTGACTTCAAATTGCTTTTCTTTTGGGATGTACGCATGTAACCAACCAAGGCCTGACAACCGAGCAGTGGTAGTTTTAGTTTCAAAATATTCTTCTAAGTGTGCTGCAGTCCCCAGCTGTCGGGCCCCATCTACTCGGAGGAATGCAAGGTAATTAAATTTTGATTGACACCCTTATGTTGGCTTGGCAGCGTTTCACCAGCCGCAAGTCTAAGAACATTTTTTTTCAAGTTGGGCAGTTTGTTTTGCTCCGCTGGCTAAGGTAATCATACCAGAGTTGTCTGTCCTTGCTTTCTTTGTCTAATTCACTGCCATGGAACACAAGGTTGGGTCAACAATGCAGTCCGGAAGAATTTGTGTTAACAAAGTTTTATTGAATTCTATCTTGTTACCTCTATCATTTATGCAGTATGAATTCCTTCCTTGTTGAAGGTTCCTGAGGCCTTGATCTTATGTGTGATCTTAGTTTTAAATAGCTCCTAGTTGTAAGAAGATAAATGCTTAAATAACTGATCTTCTTGTATGGCAGGGAGCAGATGGACAAGGCACTTCAAAAACTAAGGGACGAAGTTGGATCATTACAAATGGAGGAGCAGGAGAAGTTGGAGGAAGAAAAGAAGAAAGCACTAGAGAGACTGTACAAGCAGGTATGTTAAACATTCTTCCCTGAATTAGTATCATGTTAGTGTAAAAGAAGATTAATTGTTAAAGGATCCTACAAACTTAAAGGTTGATCCAAACCTCATAAAAATGTTTCTTCATCAACATCATGTTTTATGCAACATTGGGCTCACTGTCTTGTCCTCTATTCTGTTTTATCCTCTGCAGTCCCTTTGATATCCTGAATTTAATACCAACACATTTAGCCTCTTGGACATCCTCATTTCCTTAGTCCATTTGTTTCCTGTTGCAGTGCCTGTTTAATGATTCTCTGCCGTTCCTAATAATGTACCTAGTATATTGCCGTTTTCTTTGTTTTGTAACTATTGATACCATTGGAGCCATCTTGGTGAAACAGCTAGTCCATTGCTTGTGGATCTGAAGGTCGTGTGTTCGGGTCCTTATGGAGCCAGACCTTTTTTTTTTCAGAAGCGACCTTGGCTCCCAGGTCGACCCCGCCTTAAATGGGAACTAGGTAAAGTACTCAAAGTAAAGGGAGTCAGCCTAATGTTGACTACATCACCCACTGAGTGCCGATTAGTCTGTAAAATATAGGTCTAATCCTGTATGCCCAAATATGCCTGAAGGCTTGGACTAGTTTTAAAAAGAATTTTTTTTTTTTTGTTGTTTTTTTTTTGGCTTTGTTAAAAATTTTTTGTTTTTTAATTGATACTTGAGGTGATCCAGACACTTGTCTTATTTGTTCAGCTTTTTCAAATTCTCATCAAGGGTAAGCCCATTAAAATGTTTATAAGCCAACTGTTCCAGAATTGTCTGGGAATCTAGTGGGAGTATTTGCATTGGGACAGTCTTTAACTAGTGGAAGACAGTATAAAGCAGATATAGTGCGGCAGTAAGCCACCATCTTCCTGTCAGCACGACAGTCACTCGATATCACTGGGTGGTGTCTGATAAACGTGGACAGTCATTCTCTGTCATTTCATATGATCACAAATCTTAGAGCAGGTCAATGTTTTGGTTCTAAAAGGTCATTTAACTGAGCCTTTGTTGGATGGCTGGCCTAGTGGTTAGAATTTGAATCATCGAAAAGGTGATGTTTGAATCCTTTATAAGGTGGTGTTTGAATTCTCGATAAGGTGGTGTTTGAATCCTCGATAATGTGATTTTTGAATCCTCAATAAGGTGATGTTTGAATGCCCTATAAGGTGATGTTTTAATCCTCCCAAAAAAAGTTGTTTGAATCATCGAAAAGGTGGTGTTTGAATTGCCAAAAAGTGATGTTTGAATCCTCAAAAAGTTGATGTTTGAATCCTTGATAAGGCAGCATTTGAATCCTCGATAAGATGATGTTTGAATCTTCAAAAAAGTGATTTTTGAATCCTTGATAAGGTCATGTTTGAATCCTCCATAAGGCGATGTTTGAATCCTCGATAAGGTGATGTTTGAATCCTCGCTAAGGTGATGTTTGAATCCTTGATTTTCTCTCTTCTTCTTTAGGTTCACTGGCTGTAAACTGTGGCAGAATATTCCGGTTCTTCACTCCTAGACTTTGGTCTCGATCCAGAACTTTTTACCAGACTTTGTGTGCACATCCATTTTACAAATTTGGCTTATTTGTATGCAGGGTGTTGTTAATTCCTTCCCTCTTCGGCAGATGCATTCCGACTCAAAAGGAAACACCCCTAATTAGTCACTTTCTCTGACATACTTGTTACAGGGGCAGTGGGTCTATTTTTTTGTTATCCAGAATGGAACCTTGAAACCCACAAGGCAAGTTTTTTCCCCCATCTCTCTTGCGAATACCTTGGATTGCCAGAATAACTAAAAATGATTGCCTGGAATTGGCTAATAAAAGTAGAACATTACATACAACAATAAGAAGGAGACAAAGTTCTTTGGTCATGTGACAAAAAAATTAGCACTGGAATATATCTTGACGTCTGGAAAGATCACTGGTAGAAGAGGCAGAGGCAGACCACGAGAAATGATGGTGGATGGCTTAAGACAGTGGCATGAAGGAATACCATCAGTTGATATTGCATGTGTTTATGTTATGTATATTACAACTGTGTTATTCTGTATTCTCTATGAAAGGTGGAGATGTCAGTGGCTGCTGAAAAGGCAAAACTAGAAGATGAAAAACTCATACAACTGGAGAGCTTAAGCCACAAGCACAAGGCTGAGATAGATCGACTGAGGCAAGACATGGAGAGGAAACACAAGGAGAAGCTGGAGGCACTTAAGGCAGAGTTGTCAGAGTCTCATAGAGAGGTACTCATTTCTTAATATTTGCATTTGTAAAGGAATCATACTTTAACTCTTTAGGTACCAGAACATTTAGCTGGGCAATATCAAGGTAACGACAGTCTCAGTGTGAGCATAAACAACGTATGAGAGCATCAGTTTGACATATGAGGTAACAAAAATACTAATGGTTATTACAGTAGCTAGCCATGTTTGTATAGTGTTACTAGGTTAAACACTAGATACCATCTTTCATAGTTTGGTACTTATGTGCAGTATCTGATCCCACATGGAACGTTGGTTATGACTAAAAGAGTTAATTAATTCCCAGATTTGTTTTCAATTTTTTAACGAGCAGTTTCTGTACTTAAATATAAATACTGTCCTTGCCTGCGCAGGACTGCAGGTTACACACCTGGCTGCTGGAGATGTTACAGGTTGAATGGGGTATCTGGTATTTGCCCAATTGACTTGCCATCCAGATTGGGGGGGGGGGGGGGTGTCAACTGGGATTGAAAAGATGGTTGTTCAAAGAAATTAAGAAGAAGCAGTATACAAAATATTTCCTCATCAAACCATATCAGAGGGAAAAGTTGATTGCATGCACGCAAGAGGCAGACAACGTTGAAAAAATATTAACAGTTGATGAACCTGAGTCTGATAGAATGCACAACAACTGCAAGACACAGATGGTGTTAGAATTGCAGCCAACCTTCATTTTTTTGGTTTTTTAAAATGAAAAAGTTCTTGCATCAACTTGTATGTTAACATTTGTTTTCCCATGTGGGTTCCAGGGCCTCCATTTTAAGGGGGGGGGGGGGGGTGAGGGGAAAGAAGGGGGGGGGGGGGGGGGGAAAGAACAGATTCACTATCTACCAAAAAGCATGTTGTAAGTAAGTAAAGGACCTGAACAGATCCACTAACTTCCAAGAAGCATGTCGTAAGTAAGTAAAGGACCCTTTTATGTATTGGACATTCAGGTCTAGTGTATTTCATAAGCCAGTTGGCACTTGATGGGTAATGTCGTCAGCATCTTGCTGACCGCCTTTACTTCCTAGGACTTTACCTGGTACCTATTTAAGGCTAGGTCTACCTGGGAGCCAAAGCCATTTTAGAATAAAGTCCAGTTCCATCAGGACCTGAACACACGACTTTCAGATTTGCATCTAGCTGCTACACCACGGGGCTGCCAAGCATGTCATAACTAGTGGCTAATTAAAGGTCAGTTGGAGGTCTGCTGTGAGTGGACATGTTGTCCTGAAAGGCATAGATATCACAGTATAGTTATACACTTGTACACCACAACATACGCACTAGTCACTCTTTTAATGTTTTACATGGAAGAAGAAAATGAAGATATTATAAGTTTATTAACTGTGGTCTTGTTGTTGGTCAGTTATTTTATTATTGATTTCAGCAAATGGCAAAATTAAAGGAAGAGCTGAGTAAGCTGCAAGAAGAGGAGAAGGACAAAGTGGAGAAGGAGATGGAAGTGGCTAGAAAGAGGCAGAAAGCTGTTGATGACTTAGACAGAGGGGTAAGTGAGAGTTAGCTTTTATTGTCAGGTTTATTTGTTATAGCTCTGAAATGAATCCATTCTTGTTAATAATGTACAATAATTTCTATGGGGGCCATATTGAGTAGCAGCTAGATGCTGGCCTCCAGATCTAAAAGTTGTAAGTGCAAATCCACAAGCTTGTTAAGGAGCATTAGGTCTTTCCTCCCCCCCCCCCCCCCCCCCCCAGATAAATTGAGACCTAGGAAAACAGGAAGTGGATATACATGATGACACAGCACCACATGGTATGTTGTTAGTTGTGTATCCTTTACAAGACATTACAGAACCAACCCCAGCATTGGCTGTTGTGGTTTTTCTATGCAAATTGACATCCAGTAGTTTGCCATTGCTTTTGGGCGGTCGGCTTCTCGATACCACTGTTGAAACCAACGCAAGGCCTGCAGCTGCGATCGAACCCGGCACCCTGGCATATGAAGCGTGTGCGCAACGCAACGCCTTAGCCACAGACACCGACACCACATGGTATAGAGTTTAAGAATTTCAGTGGGAAGAAATGATGTGGTAAGAAAGTTGACATTTCAGCACAGAATTCCATTACCCAGTGTACAAGGTCTGACAATTAAGTAATGAGACGGCCAAGACAAATGTGCCATCTATGAAGCAAAGCATTGAATCCAAAGAGGCAATCTTCATCTATGATCTGGCAACTTTGCATCGCCGCCTGATAAGCAGACGACAAACAAGCTGCCATTTTATTGACCTAGTTAGATGTTCATCGTTACAAAATCAGCACGGAGCAAAAATCTAACATTAAATTCTGTTTAAAACTCAGAAAAAGTGCCATTGCAACAGTTCAATTGATTCCACAGGTTTCTGGGGATAATTGTTTATTTACTGCACAGATTTTCAGGTGGTATTCATGATTCAAAATTGGTGTAGAAATGATTACGAATACAACTAGACCTGACGCCCAATTTCTGTTTGCAATGATGAACTCTTCGCAAACATCACAGAACGGATACAAGAAGATCGTTGTTTTACTGTCAGGATGATGGCAGATGAATCTTGTGTTAATAGAGAGACCCTTTGCAAAATTTAAGTGCAAGATTTTGGCCAGAAAAAAATATGCTTGCAGGTTTGTACCGCATTCGTTGTATGATGACCAAAAACATCAGCGGGTTGGGTACCCACAAAACATCATCAAAACAGGAATTTTTTGCCCAAAAACAAGTGTGTGTTCTCAACCATCCACCCTATTCCCCAGATTTGTCTCCATATGATTATTTTTGATTTCCAAAATTAAAGTTACCATTGAAAGGACACTTCTTTGATGAAGTTGATGGCATCCAAAGGGCCGTAACATCGACTTTAAGGGCCATAGCAACATAAGAACTACAGAGGTCGTTCCAGTGTTTGTTAGATCTGCTACTCACTGTATCAATGCACAAGGGGCTTACTTTAAATAAAATATAGGTTATATTTTTAACTGTTGATTTTTAAAATTTTTATGGAATTAGTCTCACTACTTAATTGTTGGACCTTGTATGTAAAGCTGAATTGCTTTTGAAAAATGACCAGGAACCTCATAACTCCATTTCTTTGATTTAGCTGGATGAAGTTCTAATTGAACGCAGACAGGCACTCAAGCAAGAGCACCAAGAGCAACTAAATAAACTTCGCAAAGAGCACGAAGAGCAGTTACGAAAGTTACAAGAGGAATCCAAAGAAAAGGTCAGCATCATACTGTCTTCTGTGCCATCTCATTAACACTGGGTGAGGGGAGATACAACAGTATTTGTTGGCTGTTTGTGATTTTGCTAGGCATTTTTACATTCAGTAGTTTGCCATTGTCGACACTGTGGCTAAGTCGATGTGAACGCTTCGTAATGCCAGGATGCCGGATTCGATCCCAGCTGCGGGCCATGCGCCTTGTGCTGGTTTCGACAGTGGTATAAAGAAAGCCGACCGTCCAGAAAGCAATGGCAAATGTAAATTTGCCTAGAAAACCACACAACAGCCAGGGGCTATTAGCGTTGGTTGTAATAAATTTGCCATCGCTCTCTGAATGGTGGTCTCAAAGTGGTCTGCTGTCAAATTCTTCTTCTTCTTCATGTTCACCGGCTGTAAACTCCGGTGGAAAGTTCTGGTTGTTCATCCACTTCTAAACTTCAGCCCTGTTCCAGAACCTGAGTGTCGCGTGTGCATCCGTTTGACAGATGTGACTAATTTGTATGCAGACTGTTGGTTCCTTGCCTCTCAGGCAGATGTACTCTGACTTTGAAGGAAGCTCCCAATTAGTCGACTCTTATGACATGCTTTTGGGTAGGCAGTGGGTCTATTCTTGTTTTTCCTATAATAGGGCCCCGAACCCACACAGGGATGCTGTCAAATTGTTTGCGGCTGAATCGAACTGGGTACATCAGAATTAGAAAGTGGGTTCAATGTGTCTAAACCACAAGTACTGATTGATCCTATTACACAACAGTCTAAAGTTAACATTGTACTTGAGCCAAAAGAAGAAACAAAATCAAAATCTACAGCCAACAGTTCTGTCACCTTCCTCCTCAAACACTGACTACTTTTTTATGTAACCCGCCAACAGTGGTTTAGATCCAGTCACTACTTACCTAGAACATATGCTCATGCAAGTAAGAGAGAAGATAAATTGATGTGAAGGCGAAAGAGGAAAGAGAAATGAAACAAATGAACAAAGAATGAACATACTTTTATTTTTAAAGGGTCACAAACTGGACATGCAGGCCTGTCTTAGTTTCGACTTTTCGAAACACTCATCTTTCGCATTGCGGTTGTATTGGAGAGTGGGAGAGAGAGTAAATGACAGAAATAAAGCTAGTGGGATGGAGAGAAATAGTTCTAGGAGATAGATTTAAGGAGAGAAAGAGTTGGGCGGTGGGGGGATGGAGAGACTTAGGAAAGAAAAACAAGAGAAGGGAGAGATAGAGGGGGTTTAAAGAGAAGGGTTGAGGAAAGGAGAGAAAGAGATAATGTAGAAGAAGTAAGAGAGAGAGAAAGAGATTAAAGAAAACAAAAACTAGTTATATTTAAAAAACAGACACATGAAAAACAGATGGAAAACCAAATCATTTACACACACACATACATGTATGTATTCGTGTGTGTGTGTGTGTGCGTTTGTATGCGTGTGTGAGCGTGCATATGTGTGTGTGTACGTATGTATATATATATATATATGTATGTATGTATGTGTGTGTATATATATATATATGTATGTGTGTTTGTGTATATATATACGCACGCACGCACGCGCGCACACACACACACACAGAGAGAGAGAGAGACAGATATATATATATCTTGTAGATTCAAGCTGAAAATCAAAGACTGCTCAGAGAGCTGGAGTCCGAAAAGTCTGAGCTGCAGCGAAAATACAACAAGGATGTGGAGGAAATGAGGAAAAATTTTCAGATCAAGAAGGAGAGTTTGAAGGATCAACTGGATGATGAGGTTTGTTTAGATGTATTGTCACTAGGGGGTCTTCATGGCAAAGTGGTCAAGCCGCTTGCCTCGTCATGAGTTTATTTCACATTTGGTGCTATTTTGAGAGATCCCTGGCTATGGAATTTGTGCTTTGTGTGATGCTCTCCTTAGGCGGCAAACCTTCCGCAGAGAGAGACTGAGCCATTTGAGATTCTTTTGAAATTAAATTTAACACTGACTTTTGTAATATCACTTTATATATTACTGAGTACTCACTCTATCAGGGAAGTGAAGAATAGTAGCACATACCATGTCTTCCATGAGACACAACTAAGAAAGTTTGCCCATTGCAGGTGATTGTCCTCAAAGGCTGTGCATAGTATCTGCCAAAGATAGCTTTTCTCAGCCAGTCAAAAGTAGCAAGGCAGAACTTCTGTGAAACATCTTTCTAAATTCAAAACAATGTTTCCTCATTGTGTATTGAAATAATGGGGACGCAAACAATACATTGCGCAATATATTGTCTGTTGTATTTTGCGTATGTTGCCATATGCATACTACAGAATTTACATGAACCTCTTCACCACAAGTGGCCACAAAACCAACACTTCTGGTTAGTACCATTTCTCCAGACTTAAAATAAAGGTTACTTTCCCACACCTTCAGGCGTATTGGGCATATAGGGTTAAACCTGTATTTTGTAGACCAAGTGGCACTTGGTGGGTGATGAGGTCAACATCACATCGGCCATCTTTACTTCCCAGGACTTGTACCTAGAATCCATGTAAGGCAGAGTCAGCCTGGGAGTCAAGGTTTAAGAAGAAAAAAAGTCTGGCTCCTTATGGATTAGAACCAATGACGTTTGGATTAGGAGACAAGCTTTTAACAGCTACACCCAGCAACTCCCCACATGAACGTATAATGAAGCGCAGAAATGCATTTTGTTAACCGAAGGTTAATCTTATAATACTATTGTGAGATGTGTAGTTCCACAGTGGGCTATGTAATTTTTTATTTCATTCGAGGGGATACATCTCTTTGTGCTTCATTGTATGATTATACAAATATTAGCAACAAATTCATTAAAATGTCAGTTGATAAGAGTGGATTGTAAAATCATGATTGCCAGTAGAGGAGGAGGAGAAGGAGGAGGAGGCGGTGGCCGAGGAGAAGGAGGAGGAGGAGAAGAAGAAGGAGGAGGAGGAGAAGAAGAAGAAAAAGCAGGAGGAGGTTGAGTACAGCCACGACGACATGAGAGGATTAGAAGAAGAAGAAGAAGAAGATGAATAAGAAAAAGCAGGAGGAGGAGGTCGATGAGAATGACTTTGGTAGGGGGGGGGGGGGGGGGGGGGTCATAATTATAATGGTATAAGGAATAAGGAATGTTTCAATAACAGAACATTTTTTTGCATTATAATTTGAGTATAATAGTTGTTGTATAGTGATTTATGAGCAAGCTATACCAGCAAAATCATATGCTGTTCATTATCTAGTCTTCTTCATCTTAGCATTCAGTGGCCATAAACTCTGGTGGAAAGTTATGGCTGTTCATCCATTTCTGGGCTCCGACTTCGAAGAAAACTGCCCTGATTAGTCACCTTGTGTGATATGCTTGTTAGGGAGGCAGCAGGTCTGTTCTTTTGTTCCCCAGAGTGGGGCCCTGGAACCCACACAGGGACATTTCCTAGTAATTCTAGTATTATTTTTTTTATATGTGTAGCCAATCTGGCCCATCAGTTTAGGTTGTCTTAATTTAGAGATATTTCTGGAAAAGAAAATTTATGTTGTGGGGTGCTGGTTTTCCATTTCATGATGACATGACGTAATATGTGTGCAGATTTAGCACTTTATACTCAGACAGAAGTACCTACCGTAGAATTAGGTCTAAATTTTTAATAGTTTGTGAAATAGAGGTCTGTAACCAGTTTGCACTGAATGTGAAGTAGATATTGTGGCCAGATTATTGACATATTTAATGCCATATATTTTTTATTATATTTATCTTTAAATCTGCAGGAGGAGGAGATGAGAGAAAAGAAAGCAGAGATTGAAAGAAGATCGGCCTTTGTGGAGCAGTCACTTAAAGCTATAGAGGCTCAGGTAAAATCCTGACATTACAATTTTTTAACCCTAAGAAGTACAAAACCCGGGTGCTTCTGGTTTGTGTCAAGGACTTGTAAATGTCCCTTTCATGTCTTGCTATAGCGGCATGTTTACAAGGAGACTTTACTAACAGCATTGCTCCCATTTTTTTTTAAATATTGGGCAACTTTTTAGATGACTGGTAACAAGAGCAAAGTTGCTAAATATCGCGTTTAGGTCGAGCTTTCTTGTGGAAAATTGCTTTATTAACAGAAATTAGGAGATCAGAATTTCTCATTAGTTACAGTGGTAACTGGTGGCCAGGTCACAAGGTCAAGAACAGGTCACGCTAAACATTTTGTTTTAAAGCTCAGAGAGATGTAACCCAGTCTGTTCACTTACCCATTCATGTTTATCGACTACTTCCTTTATTTTGTATGCAGTAAATATTCTTTTTGGTCCATAAATGGAATTGTTCTGATTTTTTTTTGTTATTTGACCTTTGTAAACCCAAAATAAAATAAAATGCGGGACTTGGGCATATTTTTTTAGATCACTAGGGTAAAAGGGTTAAAAACCTATTTCCAAAACCTTGATGTCTAAGGAACATGTGGTGAAATGAGTAAAGGACCTTTTTGTACACTTTGAGGCTTTTAAGGGCACTTGCAAAATTGTGTTGTCAGTATAGTGCCAATGATTTTTACTTCCAGACCCAGAGACATCCTCGTACAGGTAAATATAAGTAAAAGTTCAGTAAAAACTCCTTAACATGAATTGCTATGAAATGAAAAATCAAGAGTTTATTTAAAAAAAAATAATGTTTGCTAACCAGGGGACTCAAATTAATACATCCCTGCTGGGACCAAAGTATGTTCATGTTAAACATGTTCTTCTTAAGCAAGTTTGTGTTAATAAGGTTTTACTGTAATTAGATGACAGCTGATTTCTTTAACTGACCTGGGCTTCTTAATCCAGTGTTCCTCAGGAATTTTTTTTAAACACGCGGCCCATTTAAAAAAAAACAAGGGAACTTGTTTCACAGCCCACCTGATAACTAATCAAATATAAAACAAAAAATAAACGTAGATAGCAGTTTATTTGTTAAATCTTATGTCACAAAATTATGGTTTTCAGTGAATGCTGCTGATTAGAGGTTGAACAATCTTGTATATGCAGCTGGAACGTTGTTTCTTATATAGAAGCGCTGTAATAACATCCATTTGATTTGTGTGTTTGCTTTTAACTAACTATTATGCAGTTGAATGGGGTTTCCAGGATTTGCATCTGTTTTGTTCTAATTTTGAGGTGTTCACCCTACAGGTTGCAATCATGGAAGAGAAAAACTACCTACCTGAACCTGTTACATAATTTTTGGCAGCCCACTTGTACTTTTCCTCTGCCAACTAGTGTGTCGTGACCCAGTGTTTGAAGAACACTGCCCTAGTTGAGCTTATTGACCTGGAAATGTCCTTTTGAAGTTAAGTGGCCAGCATGATGATGTTGACCACATCATCCATCAAATTTTGCTTGATCTGTAAGAATATACCCATCAAATTTTGCTTGATCTGTAAGAATATACCCATCAAATTTTGCTTGATCTGTAAGAATATACCCATCAAATTTTGCTTGATCTGTAAGAATATACTCATCACATTTTAATTGATGTGGAAAAAATATACTGATCAAATTGGGCTTTATCTATAAAAGTATATCACCATACGACATGTCAGTGGCCTAGAAAAGGTCTTTAAATTTTTTTTTTTAGATTAAAAAAAAATATAGGTAAAATCAAATTATGTAAATTTCTCACTTTTAATTTACAGGAAAAGAAACTTGAAGAGAGAAGGAAGAAGTTGGCTGCTGACAAGGAAAAACTGGAGCAAGACAGTGATGTAAGTCTAGCGAGTGACCGATTTTTGAACATGAATATGCCCAAAATGCTATGTGGGTTACTGCGCCCCATTTAGTTGGAGGGGATAGATCCACCGTCCTTTAACAAGACAGTGATATAAGTCTAGTAGATAACTGAATGTAAAATATGAATTTATCCAGTATCCTGTGTGGGGTTGGGAAAAGGGAGGGGGGGGGGGGGGGAAGAGAATAGACCCACTGCTCCTTAAAAAAAAACTTGTGGTAAAAGGCACCTAATTAAGGTTTTGCTGAAATAGGTTATATTGAGGCCAATGTCGCAGACATCACAGCTGCCTGTAGATGACAGCAGTACTTTTTCACCCTGAGAGGCCACAAAACCAACACTTCTGGTTAGGACCATTTCCCCATAAAAGCTGCTTTCCGGACTTGCTATAGGAACATGCTTACGAGATGTCAAGTGAATAGAATTTACTGCATTTGCATCATATATGCCGATCGCCCCATAAATGTTTTTTTTTTAAAGCAGAAGAAGAAAGTGCATGAATAGATTTTAAAAAAAAATGTTGAATTCTGAATTAAGAATAAACATCACAGCACTCGGGACACCCCCGTAAGCGCTCCATCCCTATCTTCAGCAGCAAACGAAAAGTTAAAAAAAACATATCATAAGCCACTGGTACACAAGAAAAAAAAAACCCAAAGTATACATTTTGAAAACATGGATATTTTCTGAGGCAACATACTGAAGTGAGTTATAAACCAGTGCATGGTCATTAAAAGAAAATAAATTAGGGCTTTTGAGTTTAAATGTTACAGAAACTTTCTTGAAATATCATGGATCAAAAAGGACAATTTACCACAAGTTGCTACACAAGTTTACATGTTTAATTCAAGTTCTGAACATTGAGAGTCCAGAATCCATAACACATACTAAGATTGTGCCTTTTTTGGGTTACTCAAAAGCGAAAACCAAGTCCCCAGGTCAGTTGCAAGAAAAACTTCAATCACCTGTGACAGTCTCTTGCCAGTAGGTTTATGCAGACAGCAGAAATTGATTTTGGAAGAAGTAGGACCCCATGCTATTTTTTTTAAAAACCATATCATATGCTGATGGACTACAGGTTTAAGACATGGAACACAGGTCAAAAACATGGAACACAAGTTAAAAAACATGGAACACAAGTTAAAAAACATGAAACACAAGTTAAAAACGTGGAACACAAGTTAAAAAATATGGAACACAAGTTAAAGACATGGAACACAAGTTAAAGACATGGAACACAAGTTAAAGACATGGAACACAAGTTAAAGACATGGAACACAAGGTATAGACATGGAACACAAGTTAAATGAATTCAGAAACAAATTTATGAGAAAACTGAACATTAAAAGGGATGAATTGAAGAAAGAGAAGAAATCAGATTTGTTTTAAATTTGTGGACAACTGCCAGTATCAACAGTTATGATTAAGAAAATGATGAATTATTGGTCACATTCTGAAAAGAAATGGACAAAGAATCACAAAGCAGCTACTGAAATTAAAAAATAATAAGCAAAGACATCCAAGAGAAATTAATTGATGAATTGATGAAAAAGGCCAGAGGTATTAGACTGAATTCCATATAAGATATCGCAAAGTTTGCACAGAATCCGATAGAATGGAGGAATCAGCTTTGAGCTACTATGACATGTAAACATAAAAGCTGATGATGATGAGGATGTATGTTCACAATACAGCTGATTATTTTATTGTGCCATTGTCTGGTTAACGAAATCATGAAACCAGACGAATGCTAGGAATAAGGCCGTCTTACAAGTCATCAAAGAACAACAAATTAAATGGTCTGGACACCTAACAAGAATGCCCTGGTACTATCCACCACAGCGAGCCACACTAAAATGTTACAACGGGTATAGAGCGATTGGAAGACCTCGGAATAGAGTGATTACATTAAGAACAGCCTTACAAAAATGAACATCAGTCTTAATAATGCTCTTGACAGAGCTCATCAACGAATGTTACGTCTCCACCCGACACTTCGATGAGGTACAAGGTGGAAGAGAAGAAGAAGAAAAATTGTCTGGTTTTCATTTTTTAGCATTTGTTAACTTTTATTCACTCAAATTTTTTATTCAGGAAGTGCTGGCTTCAAAGGTGTCATCCCTGAATGTTGCCGAATTACAGAGAATGCAAGAAGAAAAGAAGCAGTTACTACAAGAACTGAGAGAGGAACAAAGTCAGCTTGAAAAGGTCAGACAGGAACGGAAAGCTCTCGAAGGAGATGTAATAAGGCTCAAGATGGCAAGAGAGCAGCACAGTAAAAAATTATCGTAAGGAATATTTCACTTTTACATCTTTCAGAACATTTCATTTATGATTTATTACCAAGTTTCTAGGCATTAAAGGCGGTGTCTGTAGCTTGGGCATTGGGTTATTCCAGATACCTGGTTTGATTTTTAGCTGCGGACGATTTGGCAACAGACTGCTTTGCATCAATTTTGGCAGTGGTAAAGAGAGCCGACTGTGCAGATAACAGTGGCAAACTACTGTAACAAAATTGCCTAGTAAAAGCACAAAATGACAACTGCTGGGGTTGGTTCAGCAAAAGGATAAACAACTAACTTTCCCCCCCACTCCTTTGGCATATTGGGCAGGATGGTATACCTGTATTTAAAATGAATTTGTTAGGTATGTTAAACATGAAACAGTATTGCATGAAAAAAATCACAAGTTTTATGAAATGTCACGGGACAGCTATGAATAGGTAAACAGAGGCAAAGGCCTAAAGAGGGAATGATCCTGAGTGGCAGAAACAGGACATCATTTACCAAACAACCAGGCTGTGTGTCTAATGGATAGAAACACCAGAAAAAATGCAAGAGTACATTGAGCTAATTATCACTCTGGCCAGGTATTGCAGGGAATGGAGCCAAACAGCTGCTGATGCTGAAATAAGGGCTCTCATTCAATGATTTGGGGGTTAAGGTCTGGAGGAGATATACAGGAGGTGAATGGGAAGACAGTAAAAGAAGAAAGTCGGGCATACAGTTCAGCTACTTCTAATATGATCATGGATATAGCAGCCGTCACAGGGGCTAACTAGACAACTAGAATAGGTGGACAGCATACAAAAGTCCCTGTCAAGAAACTATTTTGCTTTTACACACCAAGATATGCTGGAGTGAAAGGAAATGAAAGAGCCAACAGTACTTGGTCGAGGAAGAAGTATGGACAGGGCAGACATACTGAATGCACTGAATTCCAGAGATGTTGAGACAAAGGAGTCGGAGATGATGAACCACCTGTTGGAGATGGGTATTAAACAAGGAAAAGCTTATAGAAACCTATTGCAAAGCAAAGAAGGAAGATAGGCCAGTCAACTCCTACTGGGTACGGTTCACATGAGACACTGAGACGACTGTTGCATCTGAGGACAGAGCACTAATGGGCCATAATAATGTGCTAGGATGTCACTACAGGCAAATAGGAAGTGATTAAGACCAATCAGCATCTAAAATAGCAATGATCAATGAAGTAATGATCAACAAAGTAATGATTAATGAAGTAATGATCAACGAAATAATGATCAATGAAGTAATGATCAACAAAGTAATGATCAATGAAGTAATGATCAATAATTGTAAGTACAAAGATGACTGATCAGTTGCCGTTTGAGCCTGGAATGTTCTTAAGCATGCAAACAAATGGAAATGACAGCAGAGGTGGGATTTGCCACACGGTTCTGTCTAGACTGTCTCTGTGTCTCTGTGCCTGTGAAACCTCAACTGGCTGGCATGTTGATGAACCATGCTTGATGACTGTACACCATTCAGATCAACCTGATTATGTCAGTATAGGATTACATTTACTACGGTATGTTAGTATGCTCTAGGAAGCTGCTGAACATCAAGAAAAGATCTTTGAAATTGTCCTTTCAGAGCTGGTCTAGCTAACATCTACAGTCTTTCAGTCAGTCAGGAGCATGTCCTTTGCAGAAGCTTGCTCCCATAACAACCCTCCGGAAAACTTCTCGATCACAAACAAGATGTCCCGCGTCCGATAAACCCATCTGGAGATCATCCGCCACATACTGCACCCATCTTCTCTTTGGCCTTCCTCTTCCTCTCTTCCCAGGCATATACTCCTTCATTATTGTTCTGTTCAAACTTTTGTGACGTTTCAAGTTACATCTACACAGTTCTGAAATAATCCTAACCCCATTGGTTAAATTATGTAATCAGATTAACAGCTCACACTAATAATACTGTTTTTAATTTTTTTTAAATAATTATTTTGTTATTACTTGTTTTTTTTTAAATCAGCGAGATGAGAGAAAGAGTGGAGAAGAAGATCACAGAATTTGAAGGACTGCAGCAACGGTTTATTCAGGAAGTTGAGAAGCAAAGCTCTGAAGCTTTAAGAGCAGATCCCTCTAGAGTAAATGCATCTGCAGCACCATCTTCTACTATGCTTACTTTAGGTGATCTTCAGATCAATGCCTTCTCCAGTCCTACTCACCTACCGGGATTTGCAAGTGATGATGATGATGGTGGAGACAATTATTTGGCAGGTATGTTGTGTGAAGGGGTAGTAATGAAAGCTAGTTAGTTAGTTGAGTATCCTTTACAGGACATTGCAGAACCAAACCCAGCATTTTTTGGCTGCTGTGGTTTTTCTAGGCAAACTTACGTCCAGTAGTTTGCCATTGCTTTCTGATCGGTCAGCTTCTCGATACCACTGTCAAAACTAAAGCAAGGCCTGCAGCTGGGATTGAAACCTGACACACCGGCATTACGAAGCACATTTGCATCGCTAAGCAATAATGAAAGTAAGTGGATGAAGTCGACAAATACATATTGGTCTACTTTTGAAACTAACAGTCATGAATGATAGAATGATGGAATGATAGTTACGACAAGAAAGCCGTCCAGCATGTGCCTTTAAAAAAAAAAGTTACCTTGTTGTTTTGGGGTTTCCCTTTCTTCCTCATTCACCCTCAGAAGAACAGTTTGGACATTGTGTTGTGCAGCTAGGCTGTGATATCGACACCTTTCGTCCCCACACATTTAACTTCAGTATTCAATCTTTTTTTTTCTACTTAAGTGTGTAGAGTCAAAATTTTGCATTCGTCTCGTTTATTAATCAGAGAAATTATTATGAATGAAAGCTGACTATTCAGCTGGTCACGCGCAAGCCAGATTCAGTCCATGTGGGCCTAGCAAGTGGACTGCGGATCATTGCAAATTGTATTATTGATCTTTCTACGCTGGGGCTATTTAAGTTGTGGCGTGCGAACTAAATTCAGCCCACAGTTACCTAGCAAGTGGACTGCGGATCATTGCAAATTGTATTATTATTGATCTTTCTACGCTGGGGCTATTTAAGTTGTGGCGTGCGAACCAAATTCAGCCCACAGTTACCTAGCAAGTGGACTGTGGATCATTGCAAATTGTATTGTATTATTGATCTTTCTACGCTGGGGCTCGGGCCACTGACCCGTGATGATCCCAGTTTTGAAACTGTTGGCCCCTGAGTAAACCTTATTGAATAGTCCTGGCTTAAATATACCTTGAAAGGCACAAAAAAATTTAGTTGTAAAAAATGTGCTAACAATAAAAAAAAACGAAGAAATATATTTTCCCTTGGCCCTGGGGTACCGAATTGAATGCTGAATTTTCTTCGCTGTGGTTAGAAATAAGTTTTGTGTGTGTTTGCGCATATTAGGAAGAAGGGAACAAATGTGTTATATAAATTGATATTATAATAAAGCTTGTTTTAAAAATATTTATTAACTAATAGGTATTTATGTATGTTTGCAAAAGGTAACAAGGCTGCATCAAAGACTTTGCTTGGGGTAAGTTTGTTTATGGAGTAAGCGAACACCTCATCGAAGTTTGCAAAAGTTTATACAGGGATTGTAGAAGTGTAGTTAGAATAAATCAGGGAACATCTCATCCTTTCACAGTGACATCTGGAGTAAGACAGGGGTGTGTCTTATCACCACTGCTGTTTATCACCTACATCGACAGTATATGCAAGAATGCCAAGCCCATGAATGAAGATCTTAGTAAGATCAACGAATTACTCTTTGCAGATGACCAGGCCTTGATAGCAGATGCAGCCGTGAAATTGCAACAACATCTAACATCCATGAATGAAGAATGTAAAACAAATAATATGAGAATCAACACTGAAAAGACAGAAGTAATGTCAATAGGAAAAAAGAAGACAGATCTTATCATAGCAATAGAATACAAAGGCATTAAACAGGCATCTGAGTTTAAATATCTGGGAACTACATTTACCGAAGATGGGAAATTGGATAAAGAAATTGACATTAGATGCAGTAAAGCAAACCAAGTATTGGGACAGCTAGCCTCCCTCTTACAGCATAAGACAATCCCAATCAGCACAAAGAGACATCTTATTCAAAGCATATTTATTCCAACTCTGTGCTACCAGTGCCAGACATGGTCACTCACAACAAACCATAAAATAAAATTAGTAACCACGGAAATGAGATGTCTGAGAAGGGCTGTAGGAGTGACCATAAGAGATAAGATCAGGAATGAGATCATAAGAGAACAAGTCGGCACAGAACCAATTCTGGATTACACACTAAGACAGCAAGTGAAATGGTTTGCCCACTTAGAGAGAATGCCTTGTGACACCATACCATACAAAGCATACATGGAAAGAGAAGAAGGACGTAGAGCACTGGGTAGACCAAGAACAAGATGGAAGGATAACATCAGAGAAACTCTACAACAGCACGATGTGCCTATGGTCGAGGCAGCCAGAAAAGCTAGAAACAGAACCTTATATCTCCCTCGACACCCACAGCGGTAAAAGAGGAAGTGAAGAAGAAGAAGAAGAAGAAGAAGAAGTTTGTTTATAGGAAAATGTCTTTCATTGTTCTTATGCTCTTATGTCATTCATTGGTCAAACTTTATCTGCCTGCCTGTAGCCAAGTTGAAGCCAAATAATTTCATAAAGTCATCGTCGCAGTTTCTTCTTAATTTAAACAGTCTCGAGGTGATATAGACGAAGGATACAGTATTGAATGTTTGGATGTTTACAAAATAAGAAAACTGATAGTATACTCCCACCTGATAATGAGGGAGTGGATCAGACATTCAACCCTCTGGGACAAGGTCAAACAACTTGGAGGACTTGTCTACACTATGCAAATTCAAAAATTTCTTTGGCAGTTAGAAGTTTGAAGTAGCAGACTGAATAAACTACTCTCTCGGTAAAATTTCTAAATGAGATAAGCTACCAACAAAACAGGGAAGAGTAATTTTAGCATAGTTAGTTAGTTAGTTAGTTAATTGATCAGTCGTCCTAGCTGCACACCGGACAAGTCCATTAGCACTGTGATCCCATCTTCAGTATCTCCATCAGTGTGCAGCGACTAACGACAGCAGTTCTGTGTTGGTTTACTATTATTCTTTGGCTACCTGTATAGTGTTCATGTCTGGCAACACCTCTTTAAATGAAGCTCTTGTAGTCTTGTCAAGGTTGCTGATTCACCCTCCTGTCCTGAATCATCTACTCATCCTGCCTCCTTGAGAGCATGGAAAACGTCAGCTTGGCCCATTGTTTTTCTTGTGCCTAATTGATTCCTGTCAGGTGAGATTTCATCAGAGACTCCAACCTTTGTCTTTGAGCCCATCCTGTCTTTGTTTTCGTGAGCATGTTCATAGAATCAGTGAGAAAGCATGGACAGAAAGAATAAGTGTCTATAGCCAGTCATTGCCTTTGTTACTTCATCACTTCCACAATAAGACTATTTGTAGTTCTTCTTTTGCTCAGTTAAAGTATGACCCACTGTCATTTGTAATTCAGTTACCCAATCCAAATGTGCAAGTGGCGGATCCGTCAGTCTTACATTTTGTTTACATGATGCTGCAAAGTTGATTGTGCCCTGTTTTAAAGCGTAGAATAATGACATTTTCTGGTTTGTCCATAATATGGTAATTGTCCTATGCTGGTTTTGGTGGCTTTCTGATTGTATTTGTAGTCAAGGCAAAAGCACCAGCATTTTCCTTCAAGTAGTTTAAGCATGTGTGTTTCTAGCTTACACATGTTTGGAACCTCGCAGATGCTACAGAATTCATGTATTGTGTGAGATCAATAGTAAAAAAATGTGAGCATTTGTTCCCCAATGTTGGTTCTGTGACCCATTGGGGGGGGGGGGGGGAATCTACTGTCCCCTAACAAGCTTGCCCTTAAAGTCGACCAGTTAGAGATTTTTCCTTCAGTGTCTGAATGCATTTACCTGAGCAGCGAGGAACCAACAGTCTGCATACAAATAAGCCAGATCTGTAAAATGGAGTGCACACAGAACTCGAGTTCTAAAACAATGATAAAGTCCAGAAGTAGATAAGCAATGAGAACTCTTTGCCAGAGTTTACAGGCGCTGAACGCCAGGAAGAAAAAAATAAAGGTAAAGAAGCATTTATGGATCAAATCTTTATGCAATTAACGTTATCCTTTACAAACCAAAAATGTGTCTGGTTACATAAATCAGTGTAGGTTAGGTATTCTCAATACCCATGTTTAGCGATCTAAACTCCAGTTGCATATAAGCATAGTTCTTTATAGTAATGTCCGAGAAAGGATAGTAGTATGCGTGTATTAAAGCCTTCAGTGGCTAGTAAATGGGGAAAAAGAGGACAATTTGTTTTTGCCTTCAGAAAAGAGTACGGTAATATTGGCTGCATTGGATCGTCAGCATTTTTCTGTTTCTCATTATGTAAAGTCCTAACATCCTATTTTGTATAGGTGCTGTCTTTCCATTTGATCTGTTGCCAGATTCTTGCAGGTCAGCCTGCCAGTTTCCCTCTTTGAAATAGTTTTAAACAGGCTGGGTGGCTTAGAAGTTAGTGAGCATGTTTCACAGTCCTTGACAACTGCCCTTTCAGTGAGAACACAGAAGAAGAAGAACTGAACCCTCGTGACTTTTAAGAGTTAAGAAACGTATGCTCTTATATAATGTAATGTATTACAATGGTACCTGTGTTGCACAGCCAACTGTGTCCTGGCAAGATGTCCTAGCAGCTGATGATGATTGGCTGGAACCTAGCATCCCTGGTACAGAAAGAAGGTTTGTATGCAAATGTCTGTATTTGTCTGTTAGATTTGAATACACTTGTTTTGTTTCTTATTCTTGTCCAGTTTGGGGGTGCTAGAATAGACCCACTGCCCCATAACTAGCATGTTGTAAAAGGCGACTAATTAGGGATCTTTTTCTTCAAAGCCGGAGTGCATCTGGCTGAGAGGCGAGAAACCAGTTGTCTGAAACATGTACATTGATGAATGAGATAGGAAAGGTTCCTTCAGACAGATTTTGAGCAGACACCATAGGACATTACATTTTTGAGTGTAAAACAGTTGCGCACACAAAACTCAAATGCTGGAACAAGACCAAAGTCCAGAAATGGACGAACAAATAGAACTTTCTGCCAAAGTTTCATGCTGATGAATACACATAAGAAGAAGAAGAAGAAGAAAAAGAAGAAGAAGAAGAAGAAGCAGCAGCAGCAGCAGCAGAAGAAGAAGAAGAAAAAGAAGAATTGACCTCTTGTCACAGAAAAACTGTGTTAAAGCAACACAAAAAATATTTACTGACAACCTTATCTAAGGGACCACATAAAGTTGAGTCACATAGTTAGGCACTATTTTTGAAATGCATGATAAATGAAGACTGCCAGAATTGCACCAAGATGACTTTGGCATAGTGCCAACAGTATGTTCTGGGAAGTAAAGAAGAACAAGAGATGGAGTCGGATATTTTACTAATAAACCATGAGTTTGTTTAAAACCTATTACAAATGAGTCATTGACTTGACAGGGGCATGAAGGAGCACCTGAAGAGTGAAGTTGAGACCATTGCTAGAGCCAAGGCTTTTCTGCGCAAGCAAAGAAGGGCACTGAAACAGAGGCAGTCAACTCTGGCTGCTGCTAAAGAAGAATTTCTGAAGGACAAGAGAAAACTGCAGCAAGGAGTAAGTATTTAATGTGTTTATGCAGACTGTATTAAGTTATACTCCATTAATCAAGTTACCCACCGTCATCAGTGTATGCTTTATCATTGTACACGCCTTGATTATTGTAGACACTGATTATTGTACACAGTGTCATTATTGTCACTTTATCATAGTGTACATCATTATTACACACTATAATTATTTTACACACCATCATTATTGTACACACACACCATCAGTTATTGTACACACCATTATTATTGTACACATCATCATAGTGCAGATCATTATTATATACACTATAATTATTGTACACACTATCATTTGTGTACACACTCAGTATTGTTCGCATCATCACAGTGCACCTCATTATTATAAACACTGTCATGATTATACACACTATCTTTGTTGTACACACTATCACTGTTGTTGACATCATCTTCGTACACACTATCATTCTTGTACACACTGTCATTATGATACACACCATCAACATCATTATCATAATACACACAATAATTATGGTACACATGTCCGTTATTGTACTCTTGCTCTATTAGGCGATGAAAAGCAGAAGGAGATAAAGATGAACAGGAAAAGAAAGATGAAGGCATTACCACCTTTATGCCCAGCAGGAACATACCGCTTTTTGATAGATGTATTTAGAAAAAAACATATACAGGCACACAGCACTGCACACACACATGGATTTAATGGGCAAATTGCTGAGAATCTTCCAAAGGCATTATAATGAATAAAAAGTTAAAAGGTGAAATACTCTTTTCATGCCAGTGGCGTATTGGTCATGTGATGCTAGATGCTAGACTTATATTTTGGTAGACCAGTCGGCACTCATGGGGTGATGTGGTAACCATCATGCCGACCACCTTAACTTCCCCACCTTAACTTCCTAGAACATTTCCCGGTACTGATTTTAGGTCAGGTTAGCCTGGGAGCCAAGGTCATATTTTGGAAATAATCTAGCTTGATGCTGATTCAAGTTAGGTTTGTTTGCAACATGCATAATACTTTCCTGCTGATATTAGCGTTATAACTTTCTGTCTGTGTTGTAGAATATCTCAGACAGGGGCGCCAGACTTCTGGATGAGGTCAGACAGTCCCTGGAGACAGAGAAGTACCAGATTGATGCTCTCCAGACACAGGTCAACTCTGGGTCAGTGCTGCTGAAGCAGAAGGAGGAAAAACTGCAGCAGCTGGAAGATTTAGCCAAGGAGGTAGATTGGCTTCTGAAACTAGTAGGTTGTTTTATTGCTGAGAGAGAAAGAAGGAGGTTAGGCAGTGAATACATTTTATTTTTAAAAGAAAACAATTTAGGCACACAGGCCTGTCTTGCATTCAACCCTTTTAGACTCCCATATTTCACAGCAATAGAATTTTATCTATAAAGCTTGTTTTGTTTATAGCAAAATACATAATCATCATCATCCTGTAACATTGTGTGTTGTTGGGTCACCAGCTTCTGTTGACTGTCTTGATAGCTCTCTCCACCTTTGGCAGTTAGTTGTGATGTACTTCATGATTTTATGCCAAGGCCTGTCCAGACAGTCGGGTTCTGTAACCAGGTCTTTCTTGGTCTGCCTATTCTCCTCTTTCCCTCTACTGAGACCTGCAGTATTGCTTTTGAGAGGCCGTAAATACATAATATGAATATAAAATGAAAACACAAAAGCATGAATCGCGAATGTGTATATGATAGAGACAGTGGGAGAGGGGACAAGAGAAAGAGGATGGGAAAAAGTTACAGGGATTGAAGAAGAGAGAAATGGGGAGAGATAGAGGAAAAGTGGGAAATAGAAAGGGATGGAGGGAAATTTAAGTTGCTGACATGTTGGGTAAGCAAGCACTCTACCTCCCAAACTACTACAGCATCTGTGATGGAATTATTACATAAACTAAAGTGATTAAATGCCAGGCACCCCCCTTGTGGGCTCCAGGGCCCCTTTCTTGGGGGAGGGGGTTAGACCCTTGCCCCCCCACCACTACCTTCCACCCCCACCCCCAGCAAGCATATCATGAAAGCCAACTAATTAGGATGTCTCCTTCAAATACAGTTGGAGTGCATCTGCCTGAGAGATGAGGAACCAACAATCTGCGTGCAAATAAGCCAGATCTGTAAAACAGATGTGTGCACATAACTCAAGTTCTAAGAATAATACCTAAGTCCAGAAGTAGATGAACAACCAGAACTTTTTGCGGGAGGCATTTCAGGAGTAGAGGAAAGAAGAGGCGAAGCATAAGAAATGGGATGCACATCACCATCTCTCTGTCTTTCTCTATCTCTCCCTCACACTCTTGTCTCCTAAATTTGTGTTTGTTTGTTTGTTTGTGTATGCGCTAAAAATTCCAGATCATTGCGTGGTGTTCATGTTTATAGTTGAATGTTTTTAACATCCATAGAGTGAAAATGAAAGGGATTCAGAATACTCCCCCTTTGGTCGGCCATGGCAGAGAGTGAAGATTCCCAATCTTGACCTTAGTGATGATGAAAGTAGCGGTGTGAGCAGTTCAAGTGCTAGTCTGGACAATTTCCTTTTAGGTAATATGATCATTTTGAATCTTCTTTATGTTCTTAAGTTTGTCAGGCATGGAATGTTATTAATTGATTAATACTGTTTCTTAAATACACACATAGATCTGTAAGGCGAGGTAAAAAGAGTGGGTGGGGTTTTATTGCAAAGGTGAATGGATGCTAAAAACAGAGCCTCACATATAACATCACAGCATCCTGTATGATAATGGAGGTGAATGCAGTAACAACAGCTTTCCAGTGGCTGGAGAGCAACACAGCCCAACATGTTGTAATTGTAATGGACTCATAGGGCATGCTTCAGAAAATAGAAACTTGAGTCCTCTGCATAGACTGGCTTGCATTGCGTGCAAAATTCAGATCAGAAACTTATCTTGAATTTACTATTCAGGATATATGGGTCAGCCGATGTGCTGAAAGATATTCAACACTGGCAGGAAACAACATAGGTGGACAGAGTTATTAGCATGTCAGTTTTCATTGGCTACTGAAGGAGGAAATGAAGCACATGTGCTAATTTCTTGAATGTAATGATGTGAATTCTTGATTCAATAATACATTCACTTATAATACTGTCTCTTGCATAACATTTATATAACATGGAAATTTATTAATTTTTATTTCTTTCAAATTATCTTTTCAGGATTTACCTTTTATATTTTTATTTTTTTTTTTAATTTTAAATTGGTAGGGATATGCACTATAGTAGAAACCTGACTCAGGCGTGAGCGCAAGCTTTAGATCATCAGAAAAAAGGCCTCCTTCCACAAATTTTTCAGGTCATTAAAAAAAAAACCTTTTCCTTAGAGAAGATAAACCTTGTGTACTCAACACCCTTTTGTTGTTCCAGTTAATGCAGCATGGTTGAGAGTGCACTGATAAAGATCCTTATTGGTGCAAGGTGTTGGACTGCTTGCTCCTCCTTGGAGAAATAAAACACAGAGAAAGAAAAAGAAACCGGCTAAATATCTTCCTTTTTGGCAGCAATGGACAGACAACTCTCTTTTGATACCTTTCTTTAGTTGTTACTTCTCGTGTTTCCTTGACACTGTATTGAATGTTTATTGTCCCTTTTTTCTTATATATCTAAAACTTGCACATGTACAGATCTTGTTAAATACGTTTTATTGTTTTGGAACCTCTTTTGTTAAATTTTTATTTTTATCTTGTTAGTTTATCTGTGCATTTCGTGACTGTTAGCATTTGAGCCAGTTTTGTATACAATAAAATGTCCTTTATATAGCCGGTCTTAAAATGTGCTTTCTGTAATTTGTTTCAGGTCGCAACAGTCATTTGCCAGCTCCATCTTATCCTGTATCTGGTACTGGCATTGGTACTGAAGACCTTTCCAGTGCCCTTCACAAAATCAACTCTGAACTCTCTCGTGTTCTTAACTTGATAGACAAGGAAGAAAATATCACCAGTTCCAGTAGGTATTTGTAGTGATTAGTGCACTTGCTTACCATGACAGTGGTTAAGGTTCGTTCCTCTACTGTGAAAGGATTTTGTTTGTCTGCAGAAATTACTCCAGAAAGAAGACTGAAATATATTAGGCACAGAAATGGCTCTAGAAAGTCCCTATGTGGGTTCCTGGGTTTCATTATGGGGAAAAGAATAATCGTCCCACTGACTCCTCACAAACAAAAGTTAAAGTTGACCAATTAGTGGTTTCCTTGGAAGTCTAAGTACATCTGTCGGAAAGGGCAAGGAAACAACAGTCTGCATAGAAGTAAGCCATACGTGTAAAATTGATGTGGATGCAACACTCAAGTTCTGGAACAAGACCTCCATAGGTGGACGAACAACCAGAACTTTCCGCCAGAGTTTACAGCCGGTAAAATGTGAAGAAGAAGAAGTCATCATCATGGGCTGTCATCACCGATGCTGTCTCCCAGTAGCTAAATAAAACATTATTGTCTGGAAAGATGAAAAAGTGCCATCTAGAAAATATGAAGCTTATCACTTCATGCACGCTCACACAGCATTATTTACTATAGTGCTAACTTTACCTTGTAAAGTACTTTGTTCCACAGGCAAAAATTTACTTTTGTGTATATTTTTTTTGTTAATGCAGATAGGAACTCTCATGCTTCACCATCTCATCATCATTACATGGGTCTTCCAGTGGGGGTTCAGTGGACCCCACACCCACCTCAGGGGTGAGTATAGTATGTCTCAGTAACAAGTAACATCATAATATTGCTTTATATTTGTCATAAATGATAAGCTAGCTCATAAACCACAAAACTATACTGGCAGTAGAAAGGCTTCTGTTGCTACCATGTTTCCACACAAAAATAAGATTAGGGCATTCTTGCTCTAAACGACGCCTCAGAGCTTATATTTAAGGGATGTCTTATATTTTTGTGTACGAATAAGGGGCACACTTGGCTATTTACAGTTTTATAATTGGAATTTATATTATAGTTTATTTTAAAACTTGAATATTAGTAATATAATTTATTTATATGGGGGACACTCCCCGCAGTGACCATAGCAGAATATTTGTTTTTAGCTTCAGGTGAAACATGTTGGAGCCAGCCACATCATTGTTGAAGTTGTTGTTGTTGTTGATGACATGTACTACTGAGTAAACTGACTGCCTCCTCAAATACCCTATGCTCTCAAATGTTTGGTAAATGAACTGCCATCTCCAACAATTGCTACTCTGTGGCTCCCTGGATTAGCTAGAGAGGATTTGCACTTTCATTAGAATGGCATTTATTTGCCAAAAGTTGACAATACATCCACACTGAGATCAGCAATGATAGTAATGTAATTTTATTATGCCATCATGTTAATATTTTAGTTTCCTTTCTAATATTTTTTTTTTCTTTTCTTGTTGCCACAGTGTTCACTCATTAATTTTTGTAAGTGTTTTCCTGAAATGTTGACTTTCAACTTTTCCTGTTTTGCACAAGAAGGAATTCAACTATAGCATGAACAAGGTTATTAAAGTGCTATAAGAAAGATTGCAGTAATTGCTGTAAGGAAGACTGTAGTGAGAAATTACTATATGGAAAATACAGTTTTTGCTGTATGGCAGATTACAGTGAGTAGTTACAGTATACTCATGAAAGACTGTAATGAGTAATTACTGTATGGTAAATACAGTATTTGCTGTCTAGGAGGTTACAATGGGTTACTTATGAAAGACTAGTGAGTAATTACTATATTGAAGACTGTTGTTATTGCTATATGGAAGACTGCAGTAGTGACTACACTTCTACTCTATGGTAGATAGCAGTGAATAATTACTACGTGGGAGATTACATTGAGTAATTACTTCATGGAATACAGTATATAACACCTGTTTTGAATAACATTATTTCAGACCACCACCTAAAGATTATTCCTCATTGATCTACACAGCCGAACAGTCACTGGAGCGGAAGTGGAGGAAATATTTTGGAGGTATAACAAGTATATCACAATTGTTTGTTATATAGTTAAAAAGAAACAAAAGTAAGGGCCAGTACACTACAATCATAAAGTGTAATTTTTATAAGTATCTGTTAATGTTTTTATAACCTTTTTTTAGGGTAACTCGTGATGTTTGTCTGGTTAAAACTTTAAAACTATTTGATGATAATCTGTTGAGTTCAATCAGCACACGCTCTTTGTAGATAACAATGCAGTGATAATTTGTTGTTTTAGAATGAGAGTTATATATTATATAGTAAAGAATATTTTCAAGGTACAGATCCATAAAATCTCCCATGGCTCTTTTTGGATTTGAACCCATGAACTTTGGATCCACAATTGAGTACATAGCCTCTATACCACGATGGCTTGCTACTGAGCACATGATAATTAATGTGATTATTTCATTTTCCATTCAGACCGAAGGCCTGCCTTTACAGCCGGACCATCATATCTCACGTCTGCTCATGGTTACGGACATGTTCTGACTTCTAGGTATAATTTTATTAACAACTTTCTTCGTTTATTTAACGAAATTTCATAAGTACAACTAGAAATTGTAGACACTTTATTTATGTTTGATATGCAGTTCTGTGGCTTGGTGGTTAGTGAATTTGTTGACCAGTTTCATGATTCTTGGGTATTCATGGTTTTTGCACTATGTTATGAGAGGTACACACTGGAAGAAATTGAGGCCTAACGACCTAATATTCCCTAGGCAGTATTGGTACACAATTGCATATTTTCATTGTGGTGACAGCACAGTTTTTATCTTCAGATAAGAAACAAAGAATAACAGTTATTTTATCTGTTCTCAGGAACAGTTGCTTGAGAAGGTGAATAAGTAATTTTAACCCTTGGTGTTATATTTAGAAGCTAAGAAAATTAATAAATAAATGTTACTTTCACAAACACTTGAAGTTATATAACACTAGACTTACATAACGTGTTTATTCTGTTGACAGAGATAGCCATCACAGAATCAGCATTGCAGAACCCCGTCCATTTGTAGCATCCATACAGTCACAGCTTGCAGAGCAGAAAGAATGGCTGAATCAGCGACACCAGAGAACTGAACATTTAGTCTCTCCTCATTTCTCGGCTCAGAGATGGGAGTCTAGCTCTGTGTATCCTTTTTGTTTTTAAGGCTTCATAAGTTGAAAAATTGGTTTGTTGGCACCTTTTTTAATGATATATTGTACTTTTCCCCAGTGTGGAATCCCGATCCCTTTTGTGAGGAAAACAAGAATAGACCAGCTGCATCCCCAGTAAGCATGTTGTTAGACTCATGAATTGGGTGTATCTTTTCTAAATCAGCACAGCTGCCTGAGAGGCAAGAAACCAAAATCTGCAAACATATAAGCAGATCTGTTAAACGGATGTGCACGCAAAATTTAGGTTTTGGAACATGACTAGAGGTGGATGAACAACCAGAACTTTTCACTGGAGTTCACAGCCAGTGAACGTTAAGAAAAAGAAGATATTTTACTATGGAGAGGCATGGGAGTCACTGCCTGTGTCGATGCCAAGTGTAATTAGCTTGACCCGCTCACGGTATGTCATCCACAATTAAAGCACAGGATTTCAGGACCATTTCTGACATCGGGTGAAAAATTAAAGTTTAAAATATTTACCTGTCTTGTTTGTATGGAGCTGAAACATGGCAAAGAATTAAAGCAGTTACTGATAAACTACAAACATTCATTAACCGGTGCCTGAAAATAATAGAGGGTTTTAATTAGTATGATAGAATCATTAATGTCATGCCATAGTGAGAGAACTAAACACATTTCTTTAAACCAAGAGGTGAGGAAATGACATTGGCCTTGGATAGGACACATGAAGGGAAACCATGAAAGTAATAATATAACTAGAAAACTAGAATGGCTTTTGCATCAGAACCCACAGAGTCAGCATAATTAAGGCACACCAAAACAAAACAGAGTAGGGAACTTCATAGTGAAATTTATAAGATTGTGAGGACATGGAGTGACTCGCTTGCGATGACAAAAGGATAAGAGGATTTAGTGTGAGTTGGTTGAGGTAAGAGGCAGAGTTTACAAATAGTTTAGGTACATGTCATAAAAATCCCCCCATCATGTCGAGCACTTGATTTCATCCAGGCTTCCCTTCATGCCATGGTCGTTCCCCTGTCCTAGGTTGTTGGGGTGTTAGAATATGAGTTTGCTACACCTTCGCCGTCTAAACACACCGTGCGGTCAGGGCACGACCGGTGTGAAACTGTTTTGTGGCAGGCGACTTTAGAGACTTTTTTGGGTGTGTGTTTGTGTGCGTGTCCACGTTCAACTAACTTTCTTTTCTCTGTCAGCTCTGTCTTATGCAACCGTCACTTGTTTAAGATACGTGTTTCTTCGCCACTGCCGTCTATCACACTGTGGAGCTCTCTTCATTGCAGGCGACATTGAGAGACTTTTTGTGTGTGCGCAAGCATGCGTTCAACTAGTTTTATTTTCTGTGTCAGCTAGGTCTCTTGTGCAACCATCACTGCTGCGAGAACCTGTGACAATTTGGGCGGGCCCTGGGTCATGTCACCAGGTAAGGTCGAGGTGAAAACGATGAAGAGCAAACGCACAAAGCAAGTGACGCACATAGTGCCGGTCGCTCACAACATGGAAAATAAAATGTGCTGGCCGCTCACAGTGTAGAGTATAGAATGCAGATAGTAGTAAAAATAACAAACCATAACAACCCTAGACCATAGGACAGCCTGTGGGCAATCTCCTCCCTAGTGTGATCTACGTGATATGTTCCAGAGTTTATAACTGAACTCAAGAGCAGAAGAGAAATAAAGAAGAAAATATTTACCCATGCATTTGTCAGTATTCACATGCAGTGGTCTCTGGTAAAGTGATTGGGTCATGTGCCTCAAGCTGTGAAGATTGTGGCTGTGTTTTTGGAATGTGCCGTTCAGTTTGTGAATTCAGTGTTTTCCTAGTTGTATTGCTTATGCCATTCATTCTTCAGTGGGACTCGACAGCAGTTGCCATATTCTCAAAATTGAAAGTGGGCTGGGCAGCCCATCACTAATAACATCTCTGCTGACTTTTTGGGAATATGAATATCTGCTTGTTTGTTGGAATACAAATGTTAACTTTTTTCCAGAGTACAAACGGTTTCTTTTACACTGTACGTTTCCTTTATTTACTTTATGAGAGCAGTCTTTTTTTCTTTTACAATGTACGATTGTTTCTTTGCTTTTTCAGAATACAAGCGTTTCTTAGTTTTTACGATACAGATACAGTGTTGCAGTTCTAAAGATTAGGAAATTCATGTTATCTCTTTAATGTTCATTGCTGAAGCATTTCTTCACCCATTAGACTTTTTTCTTAACAAAATGAACCAGCCACAGCACAGGGCGACATTCAACAGCGTCTCCTAGACCTGAGCCCAGTATCAGACTTGAACTCGACAGTAACAACGAAATACGTGTGCGGCATTTGTGAGAAGCCTACACATGCAGTTCTATCCTGTCGACATCAGTATAGCCTAGAAAATGAAGACGCATGGAGACACAATCAGCGGGTGACCAAAGAAGCCCTTCAGTGTTGACTGAAAATTCATTTAGGTTTGGACTGAAATTCGTCCTGTTAAAATTGACAGTTTGGAATAAAAATAAATTGTTGCAGCGGAAAAGGCAGTGATTGAATGAATGAAGAATGAATGACAGTAATTGATATCACTGCACTCTTTCATTCCCACGTCTGCTTCATCGGCTTCTTCAGTAGCCAGAAAAGAGTTCCTTGCTAATAGTGCCAATTGTTACCTAATTGAAAGTCCACTTATTCAAAGCATCTTCCAGATCCACTGCTCACTCCTTGTTGAATTATCTTACCATTATATTGATGTTCCGACTGTCCTTGGGAAAAAGAATCTAAAGAGGAAATGTGGAAGAAAGGAGGGAAAGAAAAAACAAGAAGGGACTAAATAATTGTCTCTTTTAAATACTCAAAGACAGAGCACAGTTAAAAAACTAGTAATTCTTTTGTCTAAACATAGAGCACATTTAAAAATTATTTTATATCAGTTAATTGTCTAAATATAGTGCACATTTAACAATTATTTTATATCAGTTAATTGTCTAAATATAGAGCACATTTAACAATTATTTTATATCTTTTAATTGTCTAAAGATGGAGCTTAGTTAAAGACTATATGTAATAATTATTTTAATTGTCTTAATACCGTGCACAGTTAAAGACTGTTATTTCTTTTAATTGTCTAAAGATGGAGCTCAGTTAAAGACTATATGTAATAATTATTTTAATTGTCATAATACCATGCACAGTTAAAGACTGTTATATCTTTTATTGTCTAAAGATGACGCTCAGTTAAACACTGTAGTGTATATTTCAATTATCTAAACACTGAAACATATATTTCAGTTGTCTAATGTTGGATCACTTTTGAAGTCTTTAGTGTAAGCTTTAATTATCTAAAGACGGTAATGCATATTTTAATTGTACAACATCAATATTATACTATTCTAAATATATTTTTAGTTTTCTAAATTTTACAGTTGAAACTGTTTTTGTGTGACTGAAAATGTTAGTGAGTAAACTTTCAAATGATAACAAAGAGTCTCCACGGCAATGTGGCTAAACTGTACTTTCAGATTACAGTGGTACCTCAGTATATGTCCGCTTTGTAATAAGTCTGATTCGGTATACGTCCTGTGTAGACGCGAACAATTTTGCTTGTTATACTACCCTTGTTTGAATGATGACTTGTGTCCTAGAATTTATATAATTCAAAGTAAGTCATGACACCGCACACTACCCTTGGTAACCTCTTGGGAAAAGAAACAGAGAAAAAAAAAGAAAGAAAAAACACAAGAATTTCAGAATCCTCAAGATTTATTGGTAGGGGACTCTCCTTCCAAACTATAACATCTCCTCCTCCTCCCTTCTCAGCACCATCCTAGCAGGCACTCGGCTCTTCTTAGGTGGAGTTAAATTTGCATTTATTTCATCAAATTGCTTTTTTATTTATGTATTTTAGTATTAAGCAATGTTTAAATTATTTTATGCAACCCGATCAACGTATAATATGCCAATAGCAATATGTTGTTTCATGGGAACAAATTAATCATTCTGCCTGTATTTGTAATGGGAAAATCTGTTTGGTACACATCCTGTTTGTTCCAAGGATCGGAACAGATTGAGGCAGTGTTTCCCAAACTTTTAATAGTCGCGGCGCGTTTTTTTCAATGAAAAATTTTCCACTGCGCCCCAACCTAAGTAAAAGTATGACTTCTTATGTAAGAAATAAAAAAAACAACTCATGTTTCTTCAAATATTTCGTGGCACCCATGTGAAGAGGTCGCAGCTTCCCGGGGCGCTCCAGGGTACAGTTTGGGAATCGCTGGATTAAGGAGATATACCGAGTCCCACTGTATATCCTCATTCTGAATAACTTCTAAAGACATTTTTAATCAACAGAAAAACAGTGTTGACAGATGTGCATGATTAGATGTAATAATACAACATATTAAGGCAAAACTTTTGGCCAAGAGAAACGTGGGTGCAAGTAAAACTTTACGGGTCACTGAGTGAATTACAAAAGACAGTGAAGTTCCACACTAGAGACCACATTGCAGGTATAGATAATTTATTTCAAGCGAATGAAAGAAGTAGTAGTAGATGTAATAAAGTGGTTTTTTTTAGAGCAAATTGATATATATTCCATGTTTGGCCTTTGAAAAAAAAGCGGCTGGCACATTGTGTTGTGGTTTACAGCTAGGCTATAATATAGATGCCTTTCAGCTCAACACATCCAGTTTCATCAAGCCCCTAAATAATTCTCTTTTTTGACATGCTTGTTGGAGGGCAGCGAGTCTGTTAATTCTCCCACTCCAAAATGGGTAAGTGACATCGGGTACTGTGTTAAATAAAAGTTTTTTTAAATTAAGAGATTACATTTTATTGCAATGGATTTCTATTTGCTATTCATGGAACGATCCCCAGGGATCTCCATGTAAAGTGTGCTTGTGAACCCACTGATGCAATCCATGAAATAAACCCACAACTCTGAGAGAGCAAGGCCAACAACTTAGCCACTGAGCCACACAGACTCATTAGCATATAGGGGTACTTGTGTCTAATTTTGTGAGAGAAAGATGTGTAATGATACCTTTTAAAATTTGTAATGTGGAGGAAAACTGTCTTCCTGTTTAACTTACTCAGCCATTGATAGCTGTTTTATAAAACTATATTTAAACAGTGTTAAAAAAACACAACAAAAAACATATGTTATCTAATGGCACCTTTTTATTATCTGATGGAAAAGCCTGTACACATAAAGACAGTCGATGACCCAGATGCAGCAGATGTCAATTTATTGGGTGAACCCTGAAGTATTCTTATGTACAATTTGAACAATTTCACTTATTAAATTGCTAAGAATTAGCAATTTTTGTTGTTGTTGTTTAAATTATTGGATTGAATAACTAGACATGTCTGGCTATGTAATTGTTTGGTTTCTTTTGTTCTCTGTTTTAGCTTTTACCTGGTTGAGATATTACCTGGTTCTTTACCTGATTGTCTGCTTGAATTATTGGCTGACTGAGGTCTTGTCTGGTTGAGCTATCGTCTGGTTCCTACTGTGTAGGTTATCTGGCTGAGATCTTGTCTGGCTGAGTTAGTGTCTGTGTGATGCTGATATTTGATAAAGAGATATAGTTTGGTTAAGTTATTGTCCTGCTGAGATATTGTCTGGTTGAAGTTTGAACATCGGACCAACATCATGGTACACGGGTAGTAACCCATAAGTTCTCAGTTCTTCTTCTAACTCAAGTCTAGATCCGAAGAAGCTCAGCACAGTGCACAGATGCTGTAGCACCGGCAAGGATCCTGAAATACTTTAGGTAGATTTTTAACTCCAAATTTTGCTTGGGCAGCGCGGTTAGGCTACTCTTTTTGATTTCCAACAGCCAAGGGATTTTTTATGTGCGCAACAATGCACACGGGCGTCTGATTTCACTACCCAGATACCGAGGGGGGGGGGGGGGATTACTAGAATTCCAAGTCTACCAGCCTATACCGGGGATTGAACTCGAAACCTAATTTCACGACATTAAAGAACGTGCCGGATCCAGGGCAGCAGGCAAAGGGATTTGAAAGGAGCTAAAAATGGTGCTAAAATCCTGCTGATGGTGGCTACGGTCGACCTGTTTTGCACCTCTCCCACTACTATTGGTTGTCTGGTTGAAATATTTTCTAGCTGAAATATTGTCTAATTGTCATTGTTTGACTGAGCTATAGTCTAGTTGAGTTATTGTTTAACTGAGATATTGCCTGGCTGAGTTATTGTTTAACTGAGATATTGCCTGGCTGAGTTATTGTTTGACTGAGCTATAGTCTAGTTGAGTTATTGTTTAACTGAGATATTGCCTGGCTGAGTTATTGTTTAACTGAGATATTGCCTGGCTGAGTTATTGTTTAACTGAGATATTGCCTGGCTGAGTTATTGTTTAACTGAGATATTGCCTGGCTGAGTTATTGTTTAACTGAGATATTGCCTGGCTGAGTTATTGTTTAACTGATATATTGCCTGGCTGAGTTATTGTTTAACTGAGATATTGTCTGGTTGAGCTATTGCTCAACTGAGTTATTGTCTGGTTGAGATATTGTTTAGTTATATAATTTTTTATCTAAAGACATGGCCTGGTTAACTGTTGTTTGACTAAACCAAAGTTTCTTATTTCAATATTGTCTGTTTGAGTTGTGGTCCAGCTGAAATATAATGTATTTGAGATACTGCCTAGCTGAATAATCTGAATGAGTTTTGTCCAGAAAAAGTCACTTTTGCCTTAAAAGATATATGATTACTAAGCAGTGTCCAGAGCATAAATTTGTTTTGATTTATTAAGCATGTTAAATCCGTCCAGAAATGTCAGACTGTGGCTTTATATTCCCTCCATATTCTTTTTTTAAAAAAATGATTTACATTTAATTTTCTGGAGCATAAACATTTTAGTTCACTGCAGTGCAGATTCAGTGACTATACTGTTCTGTCACAGTTGGCAGATTCAATGATTATACAGTTCTGTCACAGTGGGCAGATTCAGTGATTATACATTTCTGTCACAATGGACAGATTCAGTGATTATACATTTCTCTCACAATGGACAGATTCAGTTATTATACATTTCTGTCACAGTGGGCAGTTTCAGTGATTATACATTTCTCTCACAGTGGGCAGATTCAGTGATTATACAGTTCTGTCACAGTAGGCAGATTATCTGATTATACAGATCTGTGACAGTGGACGGATTCAGTTTGGTCAATTTTTGAAGATTTTATATCATTGCAGAGTACAGAGACTATATCACAAATTATGCAGTTCGCCAGTCATTAGTCAACATATCAGCAACTACAAATACTTTTTAACAACAGCAAAATACATTGGTGTGTATCTGTAATAAGATCTACTGGCTACGGAAGGACTTTTACTACATTCTGCTCTTTCATTAATTCACCAGCTACTGGCGCAGAAATTAGGCTGCATTGCCCCTGTGGAATCAAGGCATCAAGGAATGTCAGTACCAAAACCATTATCTTTAAAAACTAACCTTTCAAGGTTTCTTTCAAGGCATGATAACAGAAGAACATTAAAGTGTTGATAGATATATGATTACTAGAAAGTACAAGACAAACAGAATTGCCATGCAAGCAACATATTGGTTTAGACATGTTTGTAGTTTATACCTTACAGTTTATATGCAAACCTTACCTGTTAACATAGGTGAATCACATTCTGCAACATTTGATTGCCTGAAAATCATTTTTGTTTTACATGTTGAATGTTTATATGCATAAATAGTGTTTTATTTATCTGTGTTTAATGCCTATGTGTGTGTATAGCTGCCTTATGTAGATATTTTTTACACTTGTATAAAAATATATGCATCTTAAGTATTAGAACTAATATAAATTTACATTAATTTATGCTTATGTATAAGTGTATTTGTATATACCTTGTCACATTTATAATTATGCATTGGACATTTTATCAGTTTTTTTTAATACCCCTATTGTAACATTACAAATCCAGATGTTTAAAATCAGTCAATATTTAACGACTGGGAGTGTAATATCATTTTGACAAATGAATAGTAATTACAGTAGTACCTCAGAATTCAAACACAATCCATTCTTGCTACCCGTGATGAGAACGGCATCCTGCCAAACACCTGTTAAAGCAGTAATGCTGATTATGAAATAAACATGTCACAAAATTTGATAAAAGTCCTACAAGTTCAGTTTTCTTCTTCTTCGTGTTCACCAGCTGTAAACTCTGGCAGAAAGTTATGTTGTTCATCCTCTTCTGGACTGCATCAGTTTTACAGATCTGATTCATTTGTATGCAGACTGCTGGTTCCTTGCCTCTCAGGCAGATGCACTCCGACCTCAAAGGAAGCTCCTAATTAGTAGACATGCTTTTGGGTAGGCAGTGGGTCTGTTCTTGTTTTCCCTATAATAAAGCCCCGAAACCCACACAGGGATGTTTGTTTGTAATTTTGAGTTTAATCATTTTATATTTATTAACACATTAGATTATTCTTAGTCTTTTCCATCCAATATTTAACAATAAACTACCTACATATCGTAAACTTCATTAAGTACAGCAATTTTCTAAAGCAACGAATAATCAAATTTGTACCCATTTTTATGTGTTTACCTATGTTTTAAGGTATATTTGATACAGATGAGTGATTTTGGGAAATACGTTACTAAGTAATTGTCTTCATATGTTTTATTTTTTTATTTTGTCATGTTAGTGCTTGAACAATGACAGAAACAGAGAAAAGAATAAATTGTAATTCATGTGACATTCCTGAGAAGATAACTATTTGAGGGTATCGACTTCATTGCACTAGGTTATTCCTGTATACCTCGATCTCTCTTCGCAGAATAGCTAGCTGCCTGCTGATAGGGTCACACAAAGTACCAACTCTGTAGTTCCAGCAATGACCCCCCAGGGATCTCCATAAAAACCTGCACTCGTGAACTGAACACCACTTCGGTGAAATGAACCCATGACTTTCATAGCGTGAGGCAAATAGCTTGACCACTTTGCCGGGGGGGGGGGGGGGGCTTGATTCTTTTGTATTTGAAGCATACAAACTAGCACTCTTCCAGTGTTGATAATTCACCTGGACACCAAAAGGGGCATGAGTAATACGGTGAGGTGAGATAAAAGAATTTTCACATGTATTGTTGTGTGTAATGTTAAGGAGTGGATGGCTGAGTACAGGAGGAATGAGATAAGATGGAGTTTTCACATGTATTGTTGTGTGTAATGTTAAGGAGTGGCTGGCTGAGTACAGGAGGAATGGGATGGGATGGAGTTTTCACATGTTTTTGTGTCTAATGTTAAATAGTAGTTGGCTGAGTACAGGAGGAATAATCTGAGGTGAGATGGAGTTTTCACGTGTCCTGTGTGAAATGTTAAAATATGGCTGGGAAAGTGGTTGAGAATACTGGGCTCTTATTCAAGTTTGAATCCTCAGTAATGTGGTGGATTTTTCTATCAGGGGTAAAAATAAACGTACAACCTGCACAGTCTGTGACAGAGCCTCCGTGGTGTTGTGGCTAGATGCTCACCTGCGAATCAGAAGGTCATGGGTTCGATTCCCAACAGTCAGAATTTTTTTTTTTAAATGACTTATGCTTCCAGGTCGACCCAGTCTAATTTGACCCAGCTTCAAATGGGTTCAGCCCAGTCTTAAATGGGTTTGACACAGCCTTAAATGGGTACCTGGTAAAGTTCTGGTAAATAAAAGTGGTCAGCTTGATTTTAACCACTTCACCCATCGAGTGCTGATTGGTCTGTACAGTTTAGGTCTAGCCCTGTATGCCCAGTTGGCTTGAAGGCATGGAGAAGGGTCTTTTACTTAAGTTTTCAGTCTTTGACGACTGCTAGCCACGCAGCCCTAAATCCTCCACCTGTCCTAGACCGTCCTAGAGAGGTATTAAAGAGAAATTTGACTGGAAAGCAGAAAAACATGCACAAAACAACACAACGTAACGTTTCGGCCGGGCAGCCTTTTTCAAACATAAGTGTTTGAAAGTCACTTATGTTTTAAAAAAGCTGCCCGGCCGAAACATTACGTTGTGTTGTTTTGTGCATATTTTTCTGCTTTCCCATTTTGTTGAGCTTTTTAGTCAAATTTCTCTGGAATTCCTTGTATTAGCTTGACTGCAGTCGCCCCCATATTTTTTCCCTAGAGAGGTATTAAAGACACACAGTGTCATGTTTTAATGTTTTTCTCCATTGATTACTTCCATATGTATAAGCATGTTGCCGTATAGCTTGATTACCTCCTCAAGATATTAGTGATCACAAACTAAAATCAGCTTTTGTTGGTAAAAAGCATCACTGTGATACAATGATAAATCAAATCAAAAAGATGTGAGGAATGTTTAATTGGCTTTTACTTTGTCATTTGTTTCAGCCGGTTTATTTTGACTGTATTTAAGTGTGGGTAAAGTGCTGAAATCTTTTATTGACAATCCCCCACTCCCTCCCCCAGTACCCTAAGCACAAGTGAAGCAGAATAGATTTGTCTGCTTGCGTATGAATCCTAGAAATGACAGCATTATAATTCTGCATGAGGATGTGGGATAATATACAGATTTTCTCCAGAAATAAGACGGAGTCTTAAATAAAATTTTACCCTAAAAGGGACTTCAGGGCTTATTTTCAAGGGGCAGTATGGTATTTGCAGATACATTATTATAATTTTGCAATATTTATTTTTTAGCATTAACATCAGCAATATTATTATTTAAAAAAAAATATATATATGTTGGTGTCAGTGTCATATAGCGGTTAGAGACTCGCCTGCAGATCGGAAGGTTGTAGGTTTATGTCCTGGCGGAGCCAGACTTTTTTTTATAAATGACCTTAGCCCCCACGTCGACTAAGCCTTGAGTGGGTACCAGGTGCATCCTGGGAAGTAAAAAATGGCCAGTGTGATGCTGACCACATCACCCACCTAGTGCTGATTGGTCTATCAAATGTAGGTCTAGCCCTATATGCCTAAAGGCGGGGAAGAGAGTCCTTCACTTTTTTTTTTAAACTTTTCTTTTTTTATTTTTTTTTTTAAATTATACATCTGTTTCTTTAAAATTAAATATACTTTAAAACTCAATATTTTTTTAATGTGTTTTAACTGTAGACAATAAATTAAAATATCTGGGAACAATCATCAGATGGAAAATGTATGACAGAGATTAAAAGCAGAAAGGGCAAGTGAAAGATGCATTTCAGAAAATGAAAAATATCTTATGCAATAAATCGCTCTCATCTAATGTCAGAAAGAGGGTGTTAAAATATTACATAGAACCTGTTCTGCTGTATGGCAGCAAATCTTAAAATGTCAGTGAACAAATTAAGAAGAATTTGGAAACAGTAGAGATGTGGATTCTAAAACAGGTGTAACGAATACCTTGGAGGGCCAGAATAACTAACAACGATTGTTCGAAAGAAGCTAATGAAAGTAGATCTCAGTATACAACAGTAAGAAAGAGACAAACACTGTTCTTTGGCCTCATAATGAGAAGAGAGACATTGAAGAACATCATGCAACTGGAAAGATAAGTGGAAAAAGGGGTAGAGGCAGACCAAGAGAGATGATGCTGTATGGGCTGAAACAATGGCATGGAGGGATATCATCAAGAGAGCTGTTCCAGGCACCCAAGGATGATGATCTTTCAGCTGATGATAAAATCAGTCCATCTGGCAGCTAATTTTAGTTATGGCTTATATTTTGGTTAGGGCTTCTGTTAGGAGCATCCTGAAAAAAAAGTATGCTAGAGCAAATTTTGGGGGAAGCATGGTATTGTCACTGTTGGTACGAGGACACATAAATGCAAATATCTTTGTATATTAATTTTCTGATTGCAACGATTGTACATAGAAATTGTCCGCAAATGTGATGACTGTCAAAAGCATGCAGGTTTTTGGTAAATTTTGAGCTGTTTTTAACTCTTCCAGTTTCAAAGAAGGCACAAACTTCTCTGTCCGTCCTTGGGGTGTAGAGGTTTGCCAGAGAGATCGCCAGGCTTCTCTGTCATTCCTTGGGGTGTAGAGGTTTGCCAGAGAGATCGCCAGACTTCTCTGTCAGTCCTTGGGGTGAAGAGGTTTGCCAGAGAGATCGCCAGACTTCTCTATCAGTCCTTGGGTGTAGAGGTTTGCCAGAGAGATCGCCAGACTTCTCTGTCAGTCCTTGGGGTGAAGAGGTTTGCCAGAGAGATCGCCAGACATCTCTATCAGTCCTTAGGGTGTAAAGGTTTGCCAGAGAGATCGCCAGGCTTCTCTATTAGTCCTTAGGGTGTAAAGGTTTGCCAGAGAGACCACCAGACTTCTCTATTAGTCCTTAGGGTGTAAAGGTTTGCCAGAGAGATCGCCAGACTTCTCTATCAGTCCTTGGGTGTAGAGGTTTGCCAGAGAGATTGCCAGGCTTCTCTATCAGTCCTTAGGGTGTAAAGGTTTGCCAGAGAGATCGCCAGGCTTCTCTATTAGTCCTTAGGGTGTAAAGGTTTGCCAGAGAGACCACCAGACTTCTCTATTAGTCCTTAGGGTGTAAAGGTTTGCCAGAGAGATTGCCAGGCTTCTCTATCAGTATTAAAGTAGTATTTACCAGTATTTCATGTTTTGTACTTGTACGTTTTTATTTATTGATAGCTGATAATCAAGTTACCAGATATTTTATTTAGTTGACAATCTAATTTGTAGGTTTTGTGTATAGATGTGTGTATATGGGCGCACATGTGTGTGAGAGTGCACACATGTTTGCTTGTTGGTGTGTCCTAAAAGTGACTTTTGTTAGTGCATTCAAAATCAAATCTGCCTAGGAAATTCTTTATCATATTATGAAGTTATTTTATTGGTTCCGAATTTAAGTTACATGATTTGTGTGTGCGTGTGTGTTTTTGTGCGCACTTCCCAGAAAATGTGTATGTGTATGTATTAGTGGGTGAGTGAGAGAGAGAGAGAGAGAGAGAGAGAGAGAGAGAGAGAGAGAGAGAGAGAGAGAGAGAGAGGGAGGAGGGAGGGAGGGAGGGAGGGAGGGAGGGAGGGAGGGAGGGGAGGGAGGGAGGGAGGGAGGGAGGGAGGGAGAGAGAGAGAGAGAGAGAGAGAGAGAGAGAGAGAGAGAGAGAGAGAGAGAGAGAGAGAGAGAGAGAGAGAGAGAGAGAGAGAGAGAGAGAGAGAGCACTTGTGGGTGTGTCCTAAAAGTGACATTTATTAGTGCATAAAAATCAAATCTGCCTAGGATATTCTTTGTCTTGTTATCAAGTTATTTTATTGGTTGGAAATTTAGATTTTGTGATTTGTAAATTTTTGTATGCACTTCTCATAATTGGGGTGTGTGTGAGGGAAAGAGACTGCACATGTGGTTGAATATAGGTGTGCATTAAAAATCAAATTTTACCTAGAAAATTCTATATCATGTTATTAATTATTTAATTATAAATCTAAGATGGTTTTGTGTTTGTATTTTTGTGTGCACTTCCCAGAAAAAAACATAGTACAATTAAAAACAAATACATCATCAACTTTGTTTAGATTGACTCTAGTGTCCAGTTTATTAATGTCTAACTGATAAATGGTCACTGTTCCTCATGTGGGTTTCACTGCTCCATTGTGGGGGGAGGGGGGAGGGGAGGGAGGGGGGTGATTGACCCTGGACTGCTTAACAAGCATGTCGTAAAAGAAGAGGTTAAGGTCATGGGAGCTGCCGTGGTGTAGTGGGTGGACGCTAGCCTGCAGATCAGAAGGTCATGGATACAACATCTAGCATGAGATTGGAAGTGGAGGCTGTCACTGCAGCTTTCCGGTGGCTAGAGACCAAGACGTATACACATGTCGTAATTGTAACAGACTCTGAAAGCATGCTGAGAAAAGTAATGACAGGGTTGCTACAAGCAGAGTGGCTAGCTTCACTTGGAAGGTCATTGTAGGGAGCATATTTTGGATCTTTTCTCCAGGTCATGTCGGCATGGTAGGGAATGAACAGGCAGATTGGCTGGATTTGAACACTGGGTGATGAACTGATACATGACAAGGCAGATGTGGTCAAGGCCCTTTAGGAAACTGAATTATTATGGCCTTGAGAGAATGATGCACCTGGTTGTGACCAGAGAGTCTGGCTAGCTCACAGCACACAGGGGTAAGGCAAGAGGGACACAACCAGATCAAGACCAGTACCATCAGTATTTGAACTCTGCGCTGGCTGCTGAAGATGGGCACGGACGGAGTATGGGAATGCTCTAAGTGCTGTGATGTCAAATCTTGACTCAACTCAGCTCAGAAGGTCGTGGTTATACGAGGACATAAGAGTGCATGGGCATTTACAGCTCGCTCTTCAGGCAGAACAGTTAAGGAAGCCAGCGGTGCCTTCTCAATGACCAGCAGCAGCATGGTGATGGAGGTGATGGTGGTGACACAAGCTTTCATGTGGGGGGATCACAGGACTATTCCCGCGTGTGTGTACTGAGTGATTCTTTGAGTATGATCCGGCGGGTTGAGGCAGGCTGGTTACGCAGACAGTGGCTTGAGTCATTGCAAAATGCTCCTGTGTGTGCAGTTACTTTCATATTCGTCCCAGGGTATGCAAGCGTTGTTGGTAATGAGAAAGCTGATAGACTGGCAGGTACAGCATTAATTGAAGATGGCCGGCACATGGATCACGCAGACATTGTCACTGCCCTTAGAAAGAAAGGACGAACTTCGAAATTGGAAGCAACGAATTTGGAGAAAATCGGCATAGCCAAGCATGAGAAGCAAACTGGACGCACGCGAAGTCTTGTTAACCAACATAGGACTGGTACTATTAACCGCACGACGCTGATGAATATGTTGAGAGGGGAATCTGAGCTCCTATGGATGTGTCCGGAGTGCTGTGAAGATAATCTAACTCATAACTCATAACTCAAGGTCGTGGTTCAAGTGTTGACGGAGCAGGACTTTTTTTTCAAAAAGAAGCTTACTAACAGCTCATTGGACAGTTGAAGTTAGCAACGTTTCCTTGACATGACGTTGCAGAATGGCATCCGCCTCGAGTGCTGAAGGTCGCCGGAGAAGGTGTCTTTCTATGACAGTAGGGAATAGGAAGACCACACTTTAGATGGATTCAATATTTACATACCACATATATATACTTATATACTTATAAAGCGGCTGATACAATCAGAACTGGAACTCTATTCTGGCTGTTGGCGAGGGAGAGCAACTGGGAAACTCCCGAGTGCTGTTATGTCGGTTCTTAATTCAAAAAAGAAATTGAAAAGGCTGTTTATGGGGGATGAAGTTCTGTACCGGACACGCTACTGAAGGAGGATGAATTCTATATGCTGGTTTGATAAATCTCTTGTATCGGTGCTAGGGTCACCTTGATAACATTGCTGGTCGACAAACATAGCAGGACACCGGCCTCCTACACAACAGTTCATATGAATCATCATCATCATGTACCAGGTCCATCATGCAGAACGTCTCTCTTATCACGGTCTGCCTTAAAGAAACTCGGTCTCTCACCAGCTCTCTAGTCTTGTTTAGGTGTCACATACCATGAGCGCATCTTCATGCTGGTCGGAACCTGCCCCTATTTCTTAGTACCATATATTCTGCTATTATTTTCTCCAATTCACTGTAGCGCATGATATTTAAGTTTACTGACCAATCTTCTTTGAATTTGAGATCTTGAAGAACGTCAATATTTCTCTTCTTCTGTGTCATTCTTATTTTGAGAACATTTCTAAAGCACTTCAGCTGAAATAATTGTTCACAGGATTAGAAATGGTAATTATATAGGGACCATGGGAAACTTGCCAGCATTTTTATGCCTAAAAACGACACTCCTTCCTGCCATAGAATCATTTCACGTCTATACCACCTTCCTCCAATCCGAGTTGATACCTAATGATTTGATTAACCCCCGCGACTCCGAGAGCCGCATCCTGGGTGGCAAATCAACACAGCAAAACTGAGATACCCCGTTCAACCTTAATTACATTAATAATGGATTTCGTAATCAGGGTGCCGACGACGTCTACACCAAAAAGTGTACCCGGCAATTTTGTATATTATTTTCATACCTGACAATTCTTTCTCTGTTTGTACACATTCCGACTCAAAACAATAACACATTAGACTTTGTGTTTCATTAATGCTGTATATGTATTTTACAAAAGTAATGGTTGAAAGCACATTTAAGCTGAATAGTTGGCCTTTGAAATAGGCTAAATACATATCAATATACAAGAGTAAAAGTATGCATTTCTTTAAATACGCATGGCTAGGAAGTTTATTTACAATAAACAGTATTTACATCAGGGTAATAAAATATATATATATAAATATAATATAATATATATATATATATATATATATATATATAAGATCGCAAGAAGTAGAAATCACAGGGAAAGTAAAATATTGGCGAAGAGATTTACAAGGAGCACGGATCAACCAATATAAAGATAAACCGCCAACATATACTTCTATTTTCTCAGTTCAAGGCTGCTACCTGAAAATTTAAGGATGTCAAGCCTGTAGGGCAGATCTGAGAACCCTGTTTAACCTCCAAGGAAGTACTAATTGGGACACTTATAACAGTTGAACATGCCTTGAAAAAAAATGGAGTGCTGTGCAAATAAAGATGGCCAAGACTAGAAGCGAGCTGCTGAGAACATTGACAGCTTCCTATTAGCTTTTTTCATTGCAGCAATCCAAACAGTCAGCGAACACACGCTAGGTACAGTGGCGATGGTTCAAATAAAGAGATTCAAATCAGATTCAAGATCGTCCCTCTGAAATGGGAAAGATGAATCCAAGTGCAAAAAAAAAAAAAAACCAAAACAAATTCTGGTAATATCAGTACCAACATCTTTTGAAGCCTTTTGTTTTTGTTTTGTTTTTAGCGCTAGACACTTTGTGGTGAGTACCGTCAAATCTTTAGACACATTGTGCTATCTGCAGCTTGTTGTCTGGAGTGAAAACCTGCTTAATTATTTATCATCAGGACTATACATTATCTACAATAATTACATTTATATACTTTATGTACATTTTCTATCTTCTGTGGTTTTGTGTTGCATCAAATTTTATGTCAACTATGTGCTTTAGGAACAACATAAATCTAGTCCTCTAGAGTAATAACACAATAAGATAATCTAAAGCCCCATTATGACCTTCTTACAGCCTTCGATTTGTTCGTACGCCATTAAAAAAAGGTCTTCTATTGCTTACTGGGCACGATACTGAAGAGTCTGTGAATGATACTGAAAAGTCTGTAAAAGATACTAAATGTCTGTGAACGATATTGAAGAGTCTGTGAACGATATTGAAGAATATGTGAACGATACTGAAGAGCCTGTGAAGGATATTGAAGAGTCTGTGAACGATATTGAAGAGCCTTGAACGATATTGAAGAGCCTGTGAACGATATTGAAGAGTCTGTGAACGATACTGAAGAGTCTGTAAAAGATACTGAAGAGTCTGTGAACGATATTGAAGAGTTTGTGAACGATATTGAATTGTATGTGAACGATTCTGAAGAGTCTGTGAACGATATTGAAGAGTCTGTGAACGATATTGAAAAGTCTGTGAACGATACTGAAGAGTCTGTGAACGATACTGAAGAGTCTGTGAACGATATTGAAGAGTCTGTGAACGATACTGAAGAGTCTGTGAACGATACTGAAGAGTCTGTGAACGATACTGAAGAGTCTGTGAACGCTACTGAAGAGTCTGTGAAAACCCCGAGGTTTTCTAACTCAAAAGTTTACTTTTCAGATCTTCTTTCTCTTCGCGTTCACCAGCTGTAAACTCCGATGGAAAGTTCTGGTTGTTCGTCCACTTCTGGACTGCAGTCTTGTTCTAGGACCTGAGTTTTGCGTGTGCATCCGTTTGATAGAGCTGACTAATCTGCAGACTGTTGGTTCCTTGCCTCTCAGGCAGATGCACTCCGACTTCGAAGAAAGCTTCCAATTAGTCGACTCTTACGACATGCTTATGGGTTGGCAGTGGGTCTATTCTTGTTTCCCTCAAATAGGGCCTGGAACCCACAGGGGGACCTGTCAGATCTGAGAACTGTTTATCTTCACGAAAACATTTTGCAATCATTCATTTCCCCCTCTCTCACTCTCTATAACTCACTTTGTGCCTTCCACACTCACTCACACACATCCTCCCCTGCACACTTGTATACGTAATGTTACCTCCAGCATGGTTTCCCACTTGACTAACGCCCTAGATTGTTGTTCTGGGCGTTAGCTTTCTGTACTCTATATATAAATATATATGTTCTTTACCTTAGTCATTCGTTTATAGTGAGCTATATTTGTCAATAGTATGATTGTCTCTCTTTCTGTCTGTCTGACGGTCGATCGGTTGGTCCGTCTGTCTGCCTGTCTGTTTGCCTACATGTCTGCATATTTGTCTACTTGTCTGATTGCTTATCCGCCTGCATGTCTGTCTGTCTGTTTGCCTACCTGTCTGTTTGCAAATCCACTAGTCTGACTGTCTTCCTCGACACAAACGCATATAAAACACATATAACATTCCCCTCACTACTACTTGTACCTGATTCAATCTCAAACAGAACACACCCAGTCTAACAAATCTCTCTCAAGCTAAGTGCTCGCCTCACGCCATCTCAAACATGCTGTTAATTTCCGGTGTAAGCCGACAACAGACACCGATTCTGAATGCCACCATAATGCGCCCTTCTACCCAGCATTTGAGATGTGCCAAGTGAGTGAGAGGTGAGAAAACAACAACAGTGAATCACACAATGATGTCTTCGCCAGAGATGTTGA